>WMED01014770.1:0-13897 GCA_019650415.1 Pipa parva | reverse complement strand
TCTTTATTGGTGTGCGATGAGAAGTGAAGTTGCGACTATTTTGACTCAACAAATTGATTTCTAGCGATATTGCTTTTGAATGAACTTCATGGTGCCTTGAAATCGTGAAGTAAAATAGATAATAGACTCATCAATTTGTAGGATTTTCAATGTAATTAGATATTCCCGTGCACGCGCATGAAAAATATTGCTAAGTTCTCTTGTGTTCGCGATTGGCGCAGTCGCCCGAACTGTTCGCACTACTTCGCACAATGGTGAATTCCCCCCTTAATCAACATTTTAATCCTTTCAATTTTGATAAAGTGGGCCTTTATCTAAACAACATTACAAACACTAATTGTAATTAAATAGTCTAATTAATAATATTATATTTATATACATTGCATTTAAAAAAGTGAAAATAGTATGTACAATTTATAGATAAAATAAATTAGAATATTATTCAGAAATAAATTTTAAAAGATATATATTTTAACAGTCTCTTTACCTTTCATTTAATTATAGTTGTTTCATAATCAATGTTGTGATCTACCAGTTCAAACCCTACATGGAGTATAATTTGTTTTACACAAAATATATATATATTTAAAGAAAAACAAAAAAACTTCTTCCAAGGAACCATGCAGTTGGGAAAATAAAAGAATTAGTCAGAAACTTTAAGAATTGAATGGTTAAAGGTCTATGTCTCTGCTTACAATTAGATGGATTACAATTATGTTATATGAAAACATGTAACAAAACATCAGACTGTGGGTTCAAATATAAATATATGCCAACTATGAGTCAAAATAGTGGTAATAACCTGAAAAATTATCTACAGTATTGATATTGATAATGACATCTAAAAGATCACTATAGCATAAAGCTAACACCACCATACTTCACAGAAAGAAATTAATTTCTTAGGGGATGAGCACTGGCATCAACATGACTCTTGGCATTAAGGCCAAAGGGTTCAATCTTAATTTAATCTTGATTCTCATGGTGCTACAATCCTTTAAGTAGGAAACTTCAAGTGAACTGCCATGTCTTCTATTTCATCACCTGATTAGCTGAGCCTTGGTTTTCCTTCTGGAAGGTTCTCCCATTTTTACAGTAGAACTTTGGAATTCCGTAAATGACTATTGTGTTCTTGGTCAGTTTGTGTCAGCAGTAAGATCTAGAAAGAGTCCTGAGGGTCGCAAATGTCTTCCATTTTAGAATAATAGGGAACACTTTGTCTTTTGAGACCTTCAATGCTGTAAACTTTCCCAGAACTGTGCCTCAACACAAGAATGTATCAAAGGTCTACAGGCAATTCCTGTTTTCATTGTTCTCTCATTGCTTTAATTTGTGTGCGCTGACATGCACTGTAAGATTTTAATTCAGAGAGGTGTGAGTCCTTTCAAATCATATCCAGTGTACTGATTTTACCACAGGATTGTTCTAATCAAGCTGTCAAAACATTTCATGGATGTTTTGAAAACAAGAAGCACCTAAGCTTTACTTTCATAGCAAAGGGTATGAATATGTATCTTAATGTTATATTTCTTTTTTTAAATGTATACAAATGTAAATGTACAAAGTTTAGTCTAATAATTATAGGATATACAGTAATGCATATTATCCCCTTTAAAATAATGCTGTAATGTAACAAAAAGTACAATATGAGAAAAGGTGATAATACTTCCTGAATGCACTGTAGAATCAAATCATTTTACTTTTGATTTTTCGTGTTACCTGTTTTCCTCCCACGCTCTAAAATGTACTGATAGGTTAACTGGCCTCCGACTAATGGGCACATCAGGATCAATGCCTGATAATGAAACTTTTCATTGTGGGTACTCATCCATTTTATTTCTCCAATTGCAGTTTTGTTACCATTTTTACAGTTTTCAATTAAATAACAAACAGTTAAAAATGGTGGGGCTAACAGTAGATTAAACTTCAATTCAGAGGAAAAAAAAACAGGAAAAGACCTGAGACAAAATATAATAACAAAAAATATAATAACAAAAGCTTTGAAACTAGGTACTGTTAAATACACCACTATATTGGATGTTGTGTGCGTAGTGATTTTATGACTGTGTTGGGGATTTTTTACTGTAAGCTCCATTGGGGATGGCATGACCTGAATGTTTTCTCTAAAGCACATTGTATTATGTTGGTGCTATATAAAGGATACTTTGGGTAAATAGTAAAGCATGGATGACCCACTAACTAATGCTTAACACTTACATCATTCATCATCAATCAATCAAAAGTTTGTTTTTGTGGCGGATCAATCCACCCCAACCTCTGTTTATAGAACCCATACTATTTCTAATTTTTGGGCATGGTGAAGGAATATTATTAACAGGAAAATACATATTTCAGCTGTGCCCCAAACAATGTATAAATGTTGTAGAGTAACACACAAAAAACAAATTATTAACTTTTAGAATATCTATAGAATTTTTTTTTTTTTGCATAAGGGATTTACCTGATTCATCATTAGAAGCACTACATGCCTGTATGTGATACAGGCATCTTTATAACAGAAAGATATAGTACTAAAGCCTGATACACTGTAGATCAGGGGTCGTCAACCTTTTTGGCTGAGAGAGCCATATAGCGCGGCTCTGCTCAGCCCTTTTGAATTTGGAGCCCCTGACATCATATATGATGTCACATAGGTGATGTCAGTGGCTCTGGATTGGCTACCAACCCGGAAGCACGGTGATGTCAGCAGAGCCGGATTGGCTAGCAAACTGTAAGCACTAAGAGAGCTTTGTCTCTACAACGCTTGCCGGCGATTAGCCGGCAGACTGTAACGAGCGCTGCCTGCATGTGAGCACCGCTCATTACAGTCAAAGAGACAGATTTAGCCATTAAAAGAGCCACATCTGGCTCAAGAGCCATAGGTTGCTGACCCCTGCTGTAGATAAACCACTGTTTAATTTCCCGCCCTCTGCCTTGCATCTGCTGGGTACATTTTTTTATCCCCCCCCCCCAATATATTGTATCCCCCAAATGTTGTGGGCTATTGAGGGCTGTGCCTTTCACCCCTGCAGAAACTGGTACAGTTAAATAATTTTATGAAGCTGCAAATTTTTAGGACAAAAAGATCTACTAATGGAAGTTTATGGGGATGCCAAAATTTCACATTCCAGTTATCTTCTAAACTAATTGCATAGGACATATACAAATATATATATCTGTTACAGATAAAACTCTGACACTTTTTTTTACACCCTTTTTCTAAATATCTTTAGAGATCAGTTAATTGATATGGAATGAAAACTGTTAAATGTCACGTATCCATTTTGGTTAAATAAATAACCATTCCTAAAGCACAGATCATTTTTAGCTTGTAGTGTTGATGTTGGTTTGAAGGAATGTGAGAGGGTTAACCCTGTCATTTTCCCACAGATCTGGCTCTAAGCCCATGTCTACTTCCAGTGCATCTCTGGAATATGTCTAGAAATGTAGAGTTTTGCAGCCATTAACTTTGTAAGTCTTTAAAGGTTTGCCAAACATAGCTCACCTTACTAGCACAATTCAACAATGCAGCTGCCTTCTAATAGCAAGTATATTGATTTAAATTGTTAAAAGTAACAATTTTAAATAAAAGTTTGTTGGTCACCAAATGCCTTACATTGCAACATATACTATTTAATACAGACTGTGTCTAATATTGTTTTAGTGTTTCAATATGAAATAACCTACAATCATTCTTCAGCCTTCTGCTGGACCAGGGGAGGCTTGCACTGGCTTCTATTAGGCTGCAGAGTCTAATAAAAAAATCACAGTCTATACAAGCAGCTCCTGCAATGAATCTTGACCTCTGATCTAAAGCATTCACAGCTATAGGCATTATGAATAGTGGAAGGCAAGTAAACCAAATAAACAAAAAAAGGAATATATAAAGAGCAGACGAGAACAGAAACCCACTTCGGGAACCTCTGCATTGGAAGATTATAACAGAACTGGAGCAAAGAAGGAATCAGGTCCCACAGAGGAACTAGAAAACTTATTCCACTCTGAGTAAGAAGAGTTTGCAATGTTTTTTATAATAATACCGCTCACAACAGCTTGTGCAAAGAGAAAGATAAAACCTTTCTCAGGTAAAGGCAGAGTAAAAGAGCAAACCTTATATAGTTAGCCATCTGCACTCTGAATAGAATACAGTTAATCCCCAAGATTAATCATGGAGTGTAGAAAATATGAGATATGACGTAGATGGCTGAAGAAGACATAAAGAACCACAGCAGAGGCAGGATCCATATGTGGCTGATTGGAAAAACAGAATGAAGATATTTATTTTTAAAATCCTGTCCAAAGTGGCAGTTGTAAATAAACTGCCCCAACAAGTAATGGTATGGTCCCCACAAGGGAAAGGAGAACATAATATTTAGAGAATGGAGTAATGGAATAATCAGACCCAGCTGTTACAAGAAAACACATAGGAAGAGCATGAGTCTAATGCAAGAGTTAACCCTCTTGCATTACAATAAGGATTACCTTAAATAGACCTCTGAGAAAACAGCCTTAGCTGTTAGATAGGCTTAGATTAGTTTGTAGAAGAGTCTAGGTGAATGTAATTAGTGTAAGTTTAAAATAAAAACCCAAATACACCCAGCAATTGGTTTAAAATCCAGTTAGGACCAGGCTGTACAGTTTGGGACCTTCAATGGTAGGACAAGGATAGTCATTTTAACAGCTGCAATGTCCAAAGGCCGACAATCCAGTAAAAGAAATCTGGGGAGTCTCTGTGATTGTGCTTTCACCTGTCCAAAGCAATCCCGAATCTGGAATGGGGAAATATAGAATGTTGATGTGACCTCTTGCTCTTTTGCTACAGAAAATACACATTTCTATTTCCTTCTTTTTATTTCTAATACTTCCGGAGCTCATATTCATTTTCCTGAGTGAATGCCAGTATTGGGAACTTTATAAGAGTAACCTCTGGTCAAACTTATTAATAAGGCAGTTATGAAAATCAAAAGTTTTTTTTCTCTCATAATAGCTTTACATCTATATAATAATTTGCAATGCTGGAGGACATATATCATCGATGTGCTCCCTACATTATATCCTGCTAATATTAAAATACTGGGCCCAGCATTCTCTGCAACATAGCAGATAGAAATGATTTACATATGTAGAAAAAACAAAATAATTGCTTAACTGCTGCAACAGTCAAAGGACTTGTGCTTCATTGCTCCTTGAGTACATACATAAGTGGGAGGAGTCTTTTTACCCCATTTTGTTTTCTATTCACCTTCCTCTGTCACAAAATATAAAAGACCATTTGGGTTTTCCCCTTTTTTCAAAGGGTGTCAGATATTCTGTAAAAGGTTAGAAATAAAGAGTACGGGATTTCACTTAATGAATAAATAAAGTCTTGTTAAAGACTGAGGGGTCTGAAGTAGTTCCTCTTCCTCCACTTTAGAAGTACATCAGCAGTTTGAATTCTTAAAGATCACTGCACTTCCTCTTTAAACAAGAAAGAAAGCTAAAGACAGTGAGGTACCATTTAGTTGTATTATGCTGAACCTTTTTTTTCCATTGAAAATGTAAGTTTAATCTTTTACTTTCTTTACAACTGAAAAAAAAAATTACTTCACTCTATTGGCTGCACCATTTGTCTATATTCTCTATGAGGCAATCAGGACTACCAAGTGTTGATATTTATTGAGGAGCGATTATCCACAAGAGAGGCATTTGTAAGTGCAGCTGATTCAGTTAAAATGCACTCTAATTAAATGGTATCTCACTATCTTTAGCTTTCCTGTTTAAAGGGGAAGTGCGGTGACTTTTAAGAATTCAAATCCTCTAAAAGGTCACAAAACTTGGAATGAACCCTTGATGGAATAAATATGGCCAATGTTTAAAGTGCACAGCTTCTTCTTCAATGTTAGACCATGAATAGATTTATTCATTGAGTATTTCAAACTTTTATTTGGTTACAGGATTCATCTCTTATACATAATAAGGCATATTTATGAAAATGGCTATAATGAAAATCAAACATTATTTCCATTTTTGCTACTTTTCTATATATAAGAAAAAGATGATAATTTCAGAAGTCTTTTCAGCTCAATAAATATGTTCCATAACGTCTTTCAATTAATATATAATTTACCAATATTCCAGTTTACTTCAGGTTCCTATGAATGTAAAACATACAAAACATACTGGTGTGGAATAATCTACATGGAAGCAACCATACTGTTCTTCTAACGAGATAAATGAATTCATATTACTAAGCTGTACACATTCAGAGGGCAGAATACATGCCAACACTCCTAAGCATCTAGCTGGCATTTAAACTGTAAAGCAGATTTGCATTCTGGTTACTGAAATCTGGCCCAGAGCATGTATACACAACTCAGCATTGCGCCTGGAAATAATCATTCTGACTGCATGCAATGGAGATCCATAAGCAGTCAGAGAAAGGCATTCACAAGCTGAGCAATGCGGCTTTTCTGCTCAATGCTTATGAAACCTCTTGTGATTTCTGAAGCCCTTCTCTTCATGAGTGAGCTGTGCAGATAAAAGCCTAATCCCACTTCTCCCCATTAGGTACACCTTTTATAACAAAGAGGTTAAAATAGCAGTCAGGATGTGGGAATAAATGACTAAGAAGGAACATGCGCTTAGCAATTATGATGTACCATTGCTTAAATGGCTTATCCGCAGATTACCTGACAGAAATTTTCCAGCTTGTATAGGTTTTCTCTCCCAACATGGCAGAAGCAGGCAAATAGCTCTCTAAATCTTTCAGAGTTAAAATTAGTCTTGGAAGCACAGGCAGATATGTATGCACATATTTTCGTCTGGAATCCAGTACAGCCCTCTGGGCTCTGCTGGGCTCTAAATCGGCATGCCTTTTGTTCACCTGCTGCTTTTGTATTGTCCTAAGTATAGATTTATACAGTCAAGCAAACACACTACGAGCTCAAATACAAAGATGTAAAGTAAATACTAATTATGTCTCCCTTGCAGTCACTCCAATCCTCCTGTGTAACTGTCTCAAGTGAACCCCTTTCTCCATCTGTTGGGTCCTTTGAGTAATGACTTTTGACGACAATACCAAAGCTGATTTGTGTACAGAGCTTCAGCAAAGTTTTTTGGATACTCCAGAGACCTGTCACACCTGTATTGTTCATATCCTAAGACTTATAAATCCATCAACCAAATTCACCATGGTCCCCATGTTGTAGAGTAATTTCTCCATCAAACTTAATTATTTTTAGATGCTTTTTCCTCCATTTATCAATCGTGATATTCCAATAAATGTTATTTACTCTGCCAAACTTTATTAGTGCCAATTAAATGTTTTATTGGAATCTCAATGCTTAATTGCAAGAAACATGATATAATAATGCACATTACAATATAGCACACTATTGTATAAACCTCAAATAAAGACAAAGTATAAACTTCAATCAACCATTAAAAAGACAAACAGTGAGAGGCATATGCATCAAAGTGCAAATTCGACAGACAAAGGGAATCCATAGCACTTCATGTCCTTTTGCCCCAATAGATGCAAATTTACTACTCCTTATTTAGTAAGTGGTGGATTCCATTAGTGAAGAGGTGTATTATTATTATACTATTTTTGGGTATAGTGTCGTGTAAAACAGTAAAGTATCCCTTTCTACGTCACTGTATTCTTAGTTCACACTGTCACTTGGTTCATATATTTTCATTTTCCTTGCCTTTTGAATGAACAGTCCCTTTACCCCACACCAGATACCTGCTATCAGCCCCCTACTTCACACCTTTGATCTAGCAAAGTCAAACCAGTGAATTTGGAGCAAGTATGCTTTTTCAACTTGACACACTCTGCTATTTGCAAAAAGGTGAAATGAAGTCCATGGCCATCTTAAGTTGTAGGATTAGATATGAATCTGCTACATTCCAGAATTTGATGAAATAAGCGGAGGTTGGACTTTAATGAAAAAGCCGCTGAGTGAGATGGTGAACATCAATAATTTAGTTAAATTCAATTATCCTGGTAAAAAGCCAGCAACAATTTAGTCACTGACCACCTACCCCTTAGATGGAGATAACTTATAGTTTAGCACCTTGGGCTGGTATCATACAAGGATGTTTACAACCCTTTTTATGCATTCCAGTACCATGGGATTCTACATTTCTATATTACTGTATTAGCTTATTTTAATTCCACAACTAAAGATCATTTACAAAACCAAATGACTTACTTGAAAAATAACTGAGACGGAAATATAAACATACACAAAAATAAACATGTCTCTCAAACCTTACATACAAATGATTAATTTAACTGGATGCATGGAGGATTGTCAGTAATGACGTACATAATTAGATTCACCACTTTGAAGAATAAAGGTCTAAATAAATTAACATCTTAGTTCTATGGTTTAGAAATGGCGTTATTGGCAGTTCTATTTGGGGTTACACCATATATTGTCACTAGTACCATGATATGTTGCAGAGCCTTTTATTTTATATAACACAAGTTACCCTTGACACCTGCTATTTGATTTTCAATCTCATAGTCTTTGATAGAATTCTGGCAAATTCCCAGTTATGACGCTGACTCGATTTCTGGTTCTGGGAAAAATACTGTCAACGAGGACCTCCAAATTCAGTAAACAAACAAAAAGTGAAGTTCCACTCATCAATCTGGAATCTTCAAATGCATCATTTTAGGCCTGCCAGATTAACTTTATAGGCTTTTCACACCAATGTGCTATTAAGGATGTTTGTTTCATTTTAGCCAATCCCGTATGAGAAATTTCAAAAATTTTGGCCAAATAGTGAAACATATGGAGAATAGAGAAGTTGTTCTATGATATGCCTCTCATAATTCATATTCTGTTCAAGTAAATATACTTTAAACACAGGGATTTCATTTACAGATTAATGTCTATAAAAATGCAAAGGCCATCATAAATAAGTAACCCCTGTGTTTAAAAAATATGCCCTTGCACAGAATGTGAAAACAGAAAGTATAGGCTGGGGAAATGTGCAATGATCGCTTCACTTTTGCTTAATTTCTGCAACATTTGATAAGATCAGTCCCATTTCCTGTAGAATTATTTAACCCTCGGTGTAACCTCACAAATTTCTCTTGTTTTGGGCCTCCTTTAAAGGAGAAGAACAGCCTGTTAAACCCAGGAGGAAGTTTTTTTTGTGTTTTTTTTTATTATTATTATTATTATTATTATTCCCAGACAGGCTCCTCAGCTTGAATATTTTCAGGTCTTAAGTGAGTCTCATGGGGAAATCTTTTATCTTACTCATTTAAATTCTTACCCTTTGAATATTAATATATATGAAGAGGTAAACTGTAACAATTACTGCTTGTCCTGTAGCAGTATAAAAATAAACCTTTATCTTCACAACATAATTGCATTTGCAGGAATCATTACATTTCATTTGAAGAATAAACAAATTCTGAGAATCATAGGCTGTGGATGATCACGCGTACTAGAAGGATAGGCTGAAAAGGAAACTATCTTTAAATTATTTCAGATTATATTTATGCTTCAAAACAACAAGTTTTGGAATTTTGGAGAAAAAAGGTTTCTGTTTCTTTTTATATTTGGCTAGGTAAAAGTATGTGATGGTTTGCCTGAAAATGAACCTATTTTTACATGGGTACACAGCACACCTGCCTCCCTTATTGGGATTCTAAATAGACAACCTGGGCAACAGGAACAACCTGGCATGATCATAATTTGGTTTAGAAGATCTAGGAGTCCCACTGATTAGATTAACAGCAGTGATGTCTGGGGAGACTGGAATAGATTTCAGTAGTAGGGTGGGTAAGAAAGTTTAAAGATTGGCTGAACTAAATTGTTAAAAGAAAATTAATTCTACAATATATCACTGCATAGCTTCTGGATCTACTCACTAGAATAACTGAGATAGTTAAGGGGAAGTAAGCATGAAAAAATGACAAGTCATTATAGGTGTTAAATGAGCAATATTCATAAAAAGTAAGAATTCATTTTTTGTGCTATTTAATGTTTTTATAATGTACTTTGTGAATGTAACAATTTATTCCCTCATCAAACCAAATTAATCTTTCTGTCAGTTACAAAATGTTATTGTCATTATAGTGAAATGCAGTTGAGATTCCCTAGCCAGCGATTTGTTGAGGCCAAAAATGTTATGTTGAATAAGCACAACAGGAAAGCATGATATATTACTAAATGTAAAAAAAGAAAATATTGCTGGTGAAAATAGTTTATTTAAAGTGAACCTGTCAAGCTTCATGTGATACAGTAAAGCACCTGTGCTGAGTGCTGTATAGAGATCTTTTCTAAATTTAAAATGCTACCCTGTATTCTCTCAGCTGTCCCATGGAAACAAAAGCATTTAGGGAAATATAAATATGGGCACGGTGGCTTCTCTCATTGGATTCCTTCAAGAATGTGTTTCAGAGGATTCGATTGGAGGATTCACAATGAATCGCTATTACATTGAGGCCAGGGTACTGGCTTAGATTAAAGTCTGTAACTTTATATACACATATATTATATATATATATATATATATATATACAGTATATTATATTATATTATATTATATTATATTATAACATTCCCTTCTTATATCCAACCAATGGTCCCGCTAACTACTGTTTCACACATTTTCCAAGACTGTTGAGGGATGATGGAAGCTATATATTTGAAGGATAGTTAAATCATAGGTGTGATAACCCTGTTTTAAAGTGGATGGTCCCATCACTAAAAGGACTTGTATTGCATATGCAATATTTAATCAAAGTGATGGTGTTGAATGACTTATCTAACTAAATAATTTTATCTATTTGTAAACCTAATATAATCCCTGAAGACCTGCAATAATGCTGTTCTTAAAAAAGAAAGTCTTAAGTTTTAGCAACCAAAAACTACCATATCATCTGATATTAATTTGTGTTACAAAATGTTGAACACCACATCTGGCTTGTAAAATGTGAGTTGCCACACATCTTAACGGAAGCTGCATTCACGGGAATACACAGTTTTACATTTCAAACACAACAGTCACTGTTTCTAAAATAAACAAACAATAAATAAACAAGTTGCCTGGACAAGGTGATTTTTCATTTATTCTAATTTATTGTGATTATGAAAAATATATTCTTGGTCAGAATTAAAAAAAATTTTTTTTGATGCTTGTTGAGATCTTCTAAACTTACAGGCTGATAAAATGACATATGGCATTTCTCTTTCCTGTGTCAGAGACTCCAACAAAACAATGAACCAAAACAGATAGAAAGCGTTTCCAGAGCTAGTGATGCTGACTGGGTCACTGACCCAAGCATGGGTCTATTCAGCTGTGAAAATGGCATGTCATAGGTAAAAATGTTGACAATCTCTAATGTTCAGCGGATAAATACTGTATTGATGTATTACACACAAATGCATGGGTAGAAGATCATGAAATGTTACTTTCTTAAAAGTAAATTGAATACCAGCACCTCTTATTGCATAATTCACTAAAATATGTAATACACTAAGAAGCCTGTCTATCAGGGTGTTATCCATTTTGCCATCAAAAAAATCCACGGTTACTGTATTTTGTCTGCTTACTCTTTTGTTTATTTTTATCATACTTTAACATCATGGAAATGATGTCCTGGTAATGCAAATAATATTAGTACAATGGAAACTTGTGAAAAAGTCAAGAAGTAATCCATCTATTTTACAACATAAAAGTCTTCATGACAAAATTATTCACATAACTTCATATGAAAGAAAATTTGTTATAAAGATGAATTTGCTCCATGTAAATTTCTTCCCCTTCTAAATTTTGGGTAGGTGCATAAAAAACAAAATGGTGTTTATTGTATATATATATATATATATATATATATATATATATATTCATCTGAATCAAAAAATGATCAATTTGTTTCATTGCTAGTTTCAGTAGAAAGAGAGGAAGCCATGCATTAATGATGTTTACATTAAGTGTTAGGTAACAAGAGTGAGAAGAAGAAATAGATTATCGTAGACCTAAGAGGAGAAGGTATACAGGAAGGAATAGCTTATTTAACATACTGAAGGGAAAACAGAAATACTACTGTGTGAGAGGGAGGGTGGAAAGTAGAAGGGAATTTGATTTAGGTGAATTGATGCACACAGGAAAGATTACGAAAAAGTTTAAATAACAAAAATTGAAGTGGGATAAGAAGAGCATTTTAAAAATGTTACAAAAAGTTCCTGAAGCAGGGCCTGAAAAAGAAGCTTGTTTACTATGGATTTAATGTAAGATATTCTAATTTTAGAATTTTTTTCAGTGGCATAACTTGATCATTTAACTTTTTTCTTAAAACATTTTTGTTTGCATCATTTTTATGCACTTAAAAAACCTATAAAGCTTAAAATGGGCAGTGTGGTGGCTCTGTGGTTAGCACTGCTGCCTTGCAGCGCTGAGTTCTAGGTTCAATTCTACAGTGGACTTCATCTGCATGAAATTTGAATGTTCTCACCGCACCACCATAGGCTTCCTCCCACATAGGGAAACTAGATTGTAAGCTCCACAGGGCAGGAACTGAACGACATACCTCTGTAAAGAGCTGTGTAATATAGTAGCTCTATATAGATGAACAAAAATACACACCCAAAAAAAGAAAAAAAAGCCAACATAACCTAACAAGCAGCTGAGTTAAATATAGTCTGGTACAGGGCCTGAACAAGCCTGAGGTTTATTGATTTTCTGGTTGCTGAGGGGAATGAGCCCAATCACAAAAAAAGTGAATCAATTAAAAAAGCCACAAAAATAAAAAACAACAACTTTATATGCCTATATAAACAAACTAAAACAAAGTCCAAAGACAACCTGTTTAAAGACGCATTGAGCAAAGCAAAGAGGAAGAAATATATAATGAAGGCAAGTGAAAGCAAGTGATTTACCATATTTATTCAAGTGTGAATCATCCTGCACATGTGTGAATTTGCATCAATTTGACACTTCTCCAACTTTACCTATTCAACAAAGATCGTGATTTTCTACAATGTGTTTCGAATTCATGACAGCCATGTATTTACGTACCAATTTGCATCTATTAAGTGCAAATAAGACAATATTTTGAGTATGTATTATTTGCCAAAGTGACTGGTGAGTTGGGGGGGTTAATGGCAGGGTTTCTGATTCTATGATGACATTTCAATGAAAAGGCTTAAGAAATGTGACAACCAATCTCCAACATGAACTAGTAATTGTTTAAAAAAAAAATGTAAAAACTATTGTTGTAATTGATGTAACAATAGTATATATTGTATATTGATGCAATACCGATGAATGAAATGCAACAAAATGGTGACCTTGTCTTATATAATATCAGCTTTTGGACATTGCCAGTATGTAGAAATTATTATAAAAGAGATATTTATAGTCACCTTGCCACCTTTGAACAGATCCATTTAAAGATGACATCACTTCATGACAATGCTCCCTATGACAGTATATCACTGATACTAGGTACTTGACTGCATTAAGAAAACACTATGCAACAATTTGCCCTATTGGTGAGACAACACACAGTTTAGTAAATTAAGGGCAAATTTTACATAGTGTGGAAAATTCACTTCAGGAGGCAAACTCATTCATTGATAAAAATGCGTCTAAGAGTTCCATCCATACTCATAGCTAAAATTATATCAAGAGGAAAGAGGGTGCATACCAGCTAATGAAAAAGATAGAATTCAAGGCAGAAAATGTTCAAAATGATATATGTTAGAGGTGAGAAAAATAGATGGGAGGGAGAATAAATGTTTATCAAATGGTCATGGTTAACAATATGGGTCAACAATTAAGGAAGATAGTGAATATGGACAAAAAATAGGAAAGTCTGGTAGTAGATTAAATACACTGTGAGTCTTAAAAAAACACACCAAAACATTTTTAATCATATCTTCCATAA
>WMED01014769.1:0-13897 GCA_019650415.1 Pipa parva | reverse complement strand
GCTTGCAGGAGGATTAAAAACCATCACAGGTTATACCTAGATACCTTCATATTGGACTTTGTGGACTTTTGAATATTTATTTTATTTTATTTTATTGTATTATTTATGTGTATGCTTTGTTGATATTATCATTCTTAATTTCAATTGGGCGCTAGACCTTATTGGGGTATCCATTCCTCCATTATTATTCTTAAATCAAGGCCATGGTTGCAGAAGTCTAACGAAATTCCAATTTAATTTTTAACCACTGTTTCATCATAGTTGACTTTCTGCACTCCCCTCCATAGTATGTACCTCCATATTCCCTCTAATCCAATCAGGCTGAGGGAAGCTGCACAGATTTAAACCCCCTACAAGGGTGACGTAGTAAAACAAAGCAGGATTCAGCAATACACCTGTGACAAAAAGACAAGAACCTACTGGGAAAAATAAATCTGTCGATACACGATGGCTACGGCCCATGTATAAAGGAATAAGGCAAGATCCTTTCTATCAGGATATTCAAAACAAATAGCTGCAACTTCCTCTGTTGTGTCTTTTGCTGTGGAAACCCAAGAATTCAGCAGAAGGTGAATGCAATATATATGGATCTACTAGCATTTCCCTGTATTTTTCCCCACAGAGGTTTCCCAGAGCACATTATTTTACAAGTCATACTCTGAAGGTCAGGCAACCTAGTTTATATAAAGGATGTGATAGGTTATGTGTGAGGCTTGCATTAGGAAGAGTTACTGGTTAGGGAGAGGAAGAACTACATGCAATCCACAGTGCGCAGCAACTAGTAAAGGTACCTGGTGGCCTCTTAGAGCCCACTGGGTGAAAGCAGGACATCTGGGAGAATGATACCCCAGGCTATGTCCAATGGAATGGACATAGCCCTAGCTGTTAGTGAGCTGTTCAGGGCATCTTAATTTATAGGTGCAGTAGCTAACACAAAAGTTAATTTAGGTAGCATCAGCTAGCTTAATAGGAATTTAGTGAAACTTTGGCCACTATCCACAAAGAGTGGTGAGCATCCAGCTTTTAGATAGAGCTACCCAATTTCTTGGTTAAGGCTTTACACCGACACATGCTTTGTAAATACCCTTGTTTGACTGGTATTTTTGTATTAGATTTTTATTATGAAAGTTAAAAAATAGTACAAAAGGAATTACCCGCTACCACTACTTTTATCTTTCTGCCTTGCTGTGGGGAGATACTAAGAGACAACCTTGTTCTTCACATTTGTAAATCCACCCTATCGCTTTTAGCAGAGCTCCTGGCATCCAGAATGGTTGTGAATGTAACTAGCATGAATGTGATTAGAGCAGCCTCCATCTAGTAAATCTGAAGATTTTATTTAAGCCTTGGATATGACCAGTCAAAGTAGCCACTAGGTGATAGAAAGTGAGCATTAACAATACACATGGTTTCCATGATAAATGGGTGCACAAGCCTACAGTCAGAGTGACATATATTACTGAGAATTTTCCATACTTGTGGTAACCTCTGCCATAAGCCTAAAGGGGAAGATTACAAATAAAATTTCATAGGATCAGTGAAACAAGGGGAGCTGAGTCCTATGGTCTGTGCTCCAGGCTTTAATAGCTAACAATGCCTCTGATCACAGGTGTCACTCTTCCGCTGTACTACACAATGCTGTATATGGGTGTTTTGAAAGGTTAATACCTTTGTGCGAGGAAATAATCTTTACATCCCTGTTTTTTTACGTCAAGCAGAGCTACCCTCTGAAGGATCCGCAAGGCCGCTGACATTGAAAGGGCTGAGTTATTTTAGTATTCTTCCCATACGTTAAACTAACCATCCCGTTCCTTGTCACCAGGAACTTTACGAGGTTGCCTGACAAGTTCGTCCTCAATGTTTTTATTTTTTCCTTTACATACTAAGACTTGTGCGTGACTAACCAAGAAGCAAAATCTTAGATCTCTTGTTTTGTTTTGTTTTTTTTGAGATTTGAATTCCCATTCAATCACTTTTCAGAGCATCACATTGTAAACACTGTACTGCATTGCTAATACTGCTTAATTACCTTAGCTTTAGCAATTAACCACATTCATGTTTGCCATGTGTTGTACATTATGGAGTCCATGCAAATGATCACTCTTTGCTGTACAGGATTCTGGGTCTCTGATTTAATAACTTTGTATAGTTTACAGGCTATAAGTAGAGAACTTGCTTATATTCCACATAGCAATTTACAAGAATGTGACAAAAACAAAAATGTTACATAAACTGCACACTGGTTAAAGGTTGTGGGGAACTAGTCAAATGATTGGGGAACAGGTAGCATATTTTAGCCAGTAAAACCCCTAAGCATAGCAGCAACTGCCCCTTTAACACCCTAGCAGACAGGCAGTTTTTCTTTAAATACAATTCATGTAACATTTAATGTTGAGAAAAAGTCAGAACAAAATAAACAGTTGTTTTAACTCAAAACACTGGTACCAATGCTCTGGTCACCTCGTAGCAGCATCTGATACTGGAAACAGCCTCTTGTCTCTCCACACAGCAGCACAACATAGGACCCCAGCAGCACCACAAGAACACTGTGAAGCCTTTGTCTTGACCTCAGGACCTTGACTGAGAGCAGGATGTGCACCTCACTTTCTGGGGCTACCCCTTCACTTACTCCTGTTGTGACTTTGGGGTGTTATTCTCCAAGCATCTACACTGGCACACACTACTGCACTGTATAACAGTAACTACCCCCATGCTTACCTCCAAGCTAGGGTCAGTCTTTTTCCACAGTACTCCTTCCTGTAACATCCCCCTAGGGCCATCTACCCCAGGAATGTCTTCACTCTCTCAGGACCACAGCTATAGCAATAACTCTGGAGGACAACCTTGCCCCAGGGCACACCTACCCTCAGGTACCCTTTAACACATAGCAATATGTCTCACTGGTGAAACCTCCCCTCCAGCAAGCTGGGGAAGAGAGAACACTTTTACTAAGAGGCAAATTCTCTATAAAGCCCCTTAATTAGTAACTCAATGTTCACCTGAGAGACAGGAGAGATTTCTGGATTAACTCTTCCAGTACTGGCTGCTGCTTTCTCTATACTATATATTGCTCCAGTATGCTGCACACAATGTTATACAAAATGATGACAATATACCATATATTACATATTACAACCATTTCACATTATACCATGTTATACAAAATTAGTGACATTTTATCTTAATATGGCAACAAGGAGATGATAGGTAAAAAGTAGGAAATTAGAACAAAATAATATATTATATACAAAAATATATTATTATTAGAAAATGCTTGTTAATGGATTATCATGTACCCTCTACGGCAGCGGTTCTCAACCTTGTTGAGACCGCGACCCCCTGTGACGTCACCGTGCCGCGCAGTGTGATGACGTTGCGGCCGAAACGTCATCACGTTGCGCATCACATGATGATGTTTACTGCCGACGTCACCCGCAGGAACCCTTATAAGAAGGGTTCCTGCGGGAGCTTCCGGGAGTTGGCGCGGTTCTCGACCCCAGTGGGACGGCCTCGCGACCCCCGCCAGGGTCGCGACCCACAGGTTGAGAACTGCTGCTCTACGGCATATGTATAATTTACTGATAAGATATCTTTAATAGAAATCTAATACTATTTTACCCTATCCTTTCCCCAAATTATGTATATCTTGTTTGTGTGTTAAAAAAGGAGAAACACAATAAAAACTTTGAATAAAAAAGATAAAAAAAGAAAATGTTTGCAAAAAATAATGGAATATCAAAAACATGTTTTTTAAAAAAAACTTTTTATCCCCTCAGATTGCTTCAGCTACATACCCTTTGGGACCCTAATTCACTGTCAGGGATACAGTTATGCCTTCATCAGAATAGTAGGGGGTCACCTAATCAGTGATACACAGAGTGTTGCCATGTTTCTGAAAGTCATCTACTGATTTGACTGGGATATTTAGTTATGAGGTCAAACAGAAAGATTGTCTGGGTGCTGCAGGGTACACCCTGATCTCTAGGATCCCTGATAGCTGACCTTGCAATTATCAAGGATCTAAACATATTCATTTAGATTGTAAGCTCTATGGGATAGGGACTTCCATCCATTTATTTCAGTTATGGCCTGGCACTTAGAGTGATGTATCTTCATGCTTGTAAAGCTTGTAATTTACTTTACTTGTATTATGTAAAGCACTTTCCCATGTCTGTATTATGATTGCATTGATGAATTGTAGAGTGCTGTGTAACTTAGTGGCACTTTATAAACAAAACCATAACTACATAAGCGTATTCTATCCTACCAGAGGCGGTTCTGGCTACATTTACGCCCTGGGCGAACCACCAGCAGCTGCCCCCTCCCTCCGGACCACCACCACAACCGGCAGCCATCCCCCCCAAGCACCAGCAGCCTAAACCCCACCCCCAGAGCTCTAGGATGGTGCTCGTGCACCCTCAAAGAGATTGCGTCCTGGGTGGTCGCCCACACCACCTATAGCTAAAACCAGCCCTGTATCCTACACTAACTAGTTCAGGCTGTTTCTGCTTTTCTTCAAAGAAAACTAGAACCACAGTCCACTTAATCTAATGTGATCCACTTGAAAGCTAGAATAGTGTTGACTGGCACTTTCAAATGCCCTTTAGTGCTCATCAATGTCTGGCTCTGTGGATTATTTATTATAAATTATTAATTATTATTTATTGGCACCTGGGCATGTATCCTGTGATGTAGCTAGCACGTGTTCAGTTTGAACATTTATGACAGTCACAGTCTTACAGAGCACTTCAAATAACTGCATGCACTGTTAATTAGACTATTACTGAATATGGGAGTAAGAGTAGTGAACTCAGCAAGGCCAGTTACACAGGAGAAATAAAAACAAAATTGCTGTTTGGGTTTACTCTGCAATTATTCCTGTTCAGGACATGTAAAAATGGGACCATTGAGGCTGAATTTCTGATTTTATTTTTTTTTGTGTTGAGTATGTCTCTGCTGGGCATTTCATGAATATGTATTATCTAACATTTCATGGGGAAATAAAAGAATGAGGTGGTTTTTTAAATTTTTTAAAATTATTTAAGAGACAAAAGATGTGTCGACTTTTTAAGGAAGTTAAAGTCAAAACAAGGCAAATCAGAAGTTCAGAGATGACTTTTTTTACTGGTACTATTCAGGAATAACCACATTGTCAATTTTCTGGTGTGACTGTTCCTTTAAACAAATAATAGTGATACTGGTTTGCAGTTTGGTATCTATAGATAAGTATGATCATTGCGTGTTAAGTGGTTACCACATCAAGGTACATCACTAGCACAATGGATTTAGTCTGTTAAAAGGAAATTGCTACAACATATTTGTCTGTGCCTATAATCAACGTTATTTTCTCAGTTTATGGCTGACTATATTTTTATTTCAAAGTTACTAATACTAAAAAGATACAAGTCACAATGTGGCGCAGTCAATAATAGTTTTTGAAAATCTCTGTTTTCCTGTATTTTTTTTTAAGTGTAAAAGAGACCTAACATGTATTTCTTAATATGTTAGATCAAATCACCGTAAAATCTTAAAATAGTTTTTTTTTGTTGATTGTCCCTTTATGCGTGACAAAGTGAATTTTGCAGAATTTAACAGAGAGAAATGATAAGTTCCAAATTCTACCCATCATGCCACCAAGAACCACAGCATTACAGCTCATAGTGTCCAGCAGATGTATAACTAGATGCAGTGCCCAGTACACTTACAGGCTTTCATAAATAAGTTTGTTTCACTGTCCAGTGCCTATACTGTACATAAACCTAGACACACTGCAATGTGTTACAATACCAAGTTACTATATATCCAGCTAGCAGACATATATGCTGGTCACCTGATACCCATCCAGGCTCAGATCCCTTGTGACTAAACATCAAAAAGTAGAAGAAAGGAGGCTAGAAGCAGCATTGCTGCCAACAAAAACCTTACTGGATCAAAGGCAAGAACACATTGTATTTTGGGCCCCATCCCTTTGACCCAAAAAAAGAGGTTTAGCAGCCATGTTGTTTCTCATCCTTTTCCTTCTATTTTTTGAAGTTTAAGTTTCTATTTGGAGCTGACACATTAGCACTTATAGATTTCAAGCCACACATTTTATTTATCCTTCTGACCTTATGCCATGTCTTCTTTTGAGTCAGATCCCTTATGCTCAGTCAAAAAAACAAAATGGGAAATAGATACTGGAGCAGTGTAAAAGGGGTCCTGCAGGTTCCTCAGAGCTGTCGGGCCTCCTGGAAACACAAATGGAACCCTGATAATACAGCCCCAGTCCTCTGCCTTTTATGGTCATAGATCTTCTCCCACTTTGAGGACATCTTGTAGATCAGACATCTTGTAAATGCTGAAAATGCAAATAAAGACTATTATAGGAGAAAATAGACTCCTGTGTTGGGCTAAAATATACAGTGTAAATGGAAAAAACAGACATTGTGTAATGGTAAAGATGCAGGTACAGTGTGGTAGGGGAGAAGACCCTAGTTGAGAAAGCCTATGGTGTCCAGTGCCTTAATTGACTTTGTTTGCTCCTCTGCCTGCTCCATAGCATAATTTATTGTAATAGGGACCAGAGGGGAGTTTAGTTGGACATTAACATATTTGAAAATAATGGGATTGTTTGAATTGCCTTTATCTGTACTAGGTCAGTCCTCTGTGGCTAGCTTTTCAGAGTTGGAGCATGTATGTCAGTAATATTTATTTACTTATGTGCTCAGTTAAATACAGATATTATATCTTAAAGCTATGTTTATATTGTTTAAAATAAAGTTTTAGAAACTTGAATCAAGCTACCTTTCCCCCCCATGTAAACCATTTTATTGGACTATCATTTATGATAACCTGCCCCCGTCAATCAGAACATATTGTACATTATGCCACAAAGTAGGCCAGTGCTAACACTCAGGTTATCTAGTGAGTTGAATGACCAAGTCTGTGCTACCTGGTAGCATTGCTAATAGAACATAAATCCTTTCTAGAATGAACTACAAATATACTTTTAAGAGTGAGACCAGAGGACAGGATTATAACATTTGGTCTGTCATACTGAGAAAGATAACTTCAACAGTTAATTAATATGTACTGTGGAGCACACACATGCATTATGGTTGCAAATTGGTTAAAATTATTCTACAGATAGGACTTCATTTCCAGTTATTTGCAGATTCTCCTTAACTTTATGCTAATTGATAACAAACTGTACTGTCCTTCCTTAGATAAGGGCTTACCCAAATGCTGCCTAAAATGTCACAAAAAATGAAACCACACAGACAACTGTTCCACCAGTCAACTGAAAGAGGAACTCTCTCCAGATGTTATCAGATGAGGTTATAATATCTCTTCTTGTCCTCTCACCTTAAATGTTGACTTTCCCAATCTCATCTCCCCCCCCCCCCCCCCCCCCCCCCCCCCCCATTTGTTGAAACCCAGACTAAGGGTCTGAACAACAACAACAACAACAGAATTTTTAAGTTCTCAATATATCAGTAACACTCATCTTTGTATTATGAGGATTTCATATCGGGTGCATCTGACACTTGAGATCATATGGCATGAATAAGCATATTCTGTAGAGATAAAATGAGGTTGAATGGTCAGCAATGTACTGTCAATATTAGCAGCAAAGAATGAATCAAGATATATTTTAGTTTCATGCATTGACTGCCTAAATATATAAAGAGTTGATATACATAAAGAAAACCCAGATTTTGCACAAACCTGTCTATAGTGTGCATTCATATGATTGTGGTCTTTTCTGTCTGAAGTGGGTGTCATTACAGTAGTAATGATATAGGGATCTCTGGTACGAATTTAATCTTTACATACAATGAGATGCAACAATGGTGAACAATGTGACAACCCTCAGATAAGATTTTTTATGACCATTTTATAAAGGAGGGGTTTACTGGACACCAATATTTTTTTTGTGGATCCATTAATATGCAATGTAAAATATTCTATTAACATTTTGCGGAGAATTCAAAAGCAACGGTACAAATTTCCACTGGATTGCAACTTAGTGGTTCTCCACCCCATCCTTAGTCCTTAATTAACCATGTTTAAAGGATATCCACAATGCGACACAAAAGCAAGATATTGAATTGATGGGAAATGCTGGTACTAAGACAGATCCAACTGTGTGGACTTTCACAAAATACAGACTTCTGTAAGTATCAAGGGCAGCTTTGAGATCCAGTATTGCAACACATACCAACACATCAGCTATTAAGTTTGAACAGTGTATTGCAAAGTAGAATTACTTACCAAGTTTAAATTGGTTGCTATGGTTAACAGCACCAGTGCAGGTTTCCACCTATGTCTGTGAATTTCCTTAACCAAGGTGCAATACCTTTATGAACCAAAAGGAGTTCAGGGGTAAGAGTGATATTCAGCTCAAAACAATTCCAAAACAACTGCTGAGAACATTTGAGCATAGTGTGTAGTATTAGGACAAAAGTACCTCACATTTTTACTTGTCTATTTTCTTGCAGACACCTAAAAATCTGGCTTAGTTTTTATAGCAGTTGGCGAGCATGGATGGCAAGTGCATGTTTGCAGCATAGCATGATTGGTGTTATGTTTGCATGCCTGGGTGACAGCTAGAGATGTGCACCCATCTTGACTTGGCCTAACTGGCTTCTCCATAGTCCACATACCAGCATGCCATTTTCTCTCCTGTGTTAGTGTTTATTTAGTACATACTGTGTAATGTGTTCTTGTGTTATAATGTGTTCTTGTGTCCAGTGATAGAATACTGGAGCCATTGTAACGTAGGTATCAACTAACTGATAACTAACTACATCAACTACTATAACCAAAGGTGTCTGTCATCTGATATTAAATGCAGAAATAACACCGGATGTAATGAGAAATAAGAAAAGATGTGAGCAAATGCTGGGAAAGAGAAGCCATATCTCAGATAAGCTGTAAGGCCGTTACAAAAGTTTATCTTGAAGAGAAATTCTGTCTTTAGTTTCCATTGTGATAGATATCAGACTGGAGAGGCAGAGTGATCACACAAAAACCAGGGGATTGGACACAGACAAGGTTCTTGATATGTGCAGGCAGCAGTAAACAGATTATAGTCCTATAGTCCAAACTGTTCTTTTTCACACTATTGCTTTTTGAAATTGGTAAAGTATCCAGAATTATAGATACTGATTTAGAATAAAAGCAGGAATTCACCTGAGATTGAGGAGTCTTTCTAAAGGGGTTAAACTACAGAAAAATCTGTATTTATAAAAAATTTGAAATATACATTTTCATGTTTATGTTGTACCCTTACTGACATTTCACAAAAACATGCAAAAGAGGCCCGAAATGCAGCATTACACGTCTCACTACATTATAAATGCTAGTGCAATGTGAATGTAAGTACAGCTATTTGTAGTTTAAGCCTGCCCTGATTTGAATGGAGAGTTTAACTTTATCCTTATGGTTGACCCCCAACTTAAAATGACACTTTTATAAGGGTGGTATTTATTAAATGAATACTTTATATATATTTAATAACTAATATTTACTAAAGCTGAAAACTTTTTGGACTAGTTAACACTGGATAAACAGTACAGCCTCACTTTATGTTTGATATACAAGATATATTTCTTACACTAGAACAGTTAAACGTTTTCCCATAATTCCAGCTAGATTAAGATCTGCTAATATTCTGTTTCATCATCTGTTGCACACACTTTAATAATCATAAAATCTTTTTCAAACTATTTCATGTCTTGTTTAACTGAATAAATACAAAGATCCAAGTAGCATCAAATAATCAAAAGAGATCTAAATAAGTGTAAACATATAGTTTTTTTGCATTGCACAGATTTTTCTCAAGCCCTGGGTTATTTATCTCCCAACATTGCACTAATGAAACCAGTGGTTAGTTTATGGTACCATAGGAAGTACTGTAGAAACCTATCTTGTTTGTTCTAAATGTATGTATAATTTTATTTATAAAGCGCCACAAATTTACACAGCTATTTTAGCAATACAAATATAATACAGACATGGAAAAAGTGCATTGTACAATAAAAGTAAAATATCACAAGGATACTTCACTTTAAGTGCCAGATTGCGGTTGACACAAGAGGTTGGAGGTCCCTGCCCCGTAGAGCTTACAATCTAAATGGGAGGAAGACTTACAAACACAGATAGAATGGTAATAAGAGCTATAACAATGTGCTCAAACACTGGTCAATAAATACAAATATTAAGCATAAATAACTAAAAAAGGATAAAATAAAATGTATATACATAAAAATCAGTGATAAATATCAGTGCTAGTGCTCCAAAAGGTAGGACTTCAGTTTGGTTTTAAAAGTGCAGAGGGAATGTTGCTGGCAAAGATAAAGGGGTATTGAATTTCAGTTGTGGGGGGCAGGAAGATAAAAGGGTTTAAGATGAGAAGGGGCAGTATTGGTGTGCAGCATGCAAAGCTGGTTGCTTTGGGAGGAGCGCAGCTGATGTCGAGCAATATACAGGCATATGAGTGAGGAAATGTGTGGAGGGGCAACAGAGTGAAGTGCCTTAAATTTCTAAAGGAGAACACTGTATATGATTTGTTTGCTTACAGGGAGCCAAAGAGCAGAGAGGGATTGGGAGTGTGGGTGTCCCTTTTGGGGGGAGAGGGATGGAATTCTGGAAGCAGAATTTAGAATAGACTGGAGAGGGGAGAGGTGGGAAGCTGGAAGGCCAGATAGAAGAACATTACAGTAATCCAAGTGGGATAGGACGAGAGCATGTATGAGTGTGTTAGCAGTGGAGCGAAAGATAAAGAGGTGGATCTTGTCAATGTTTTGAAAGAAAATCAACAGGTTTTAGCAGTCGTAGTGATGTGTTTAGGGAAGGAAAGAGCAGAGTCAAAAGTCACCCCAAGACAATGTACAGAGGTTCCAGGGTTGATGATCCCATCATACACTAGAATGGAAAAGGTAGGACAGGGTCCAGGTTTGGGTGGGAAGATGATCAATTCCATTTTAGCGAGATTTAATTTGAACTGGTGCTTGGCCATCCACAAGCAGATTGCCAAGAGACAGCTGGAAATTTGAGTCTGTTTCAGGTGTTAGCTCAGGAGCTGATAAGTAAATGTGGGTATCATCCACATACAAGTGATACTGAAGACCAAATGAATTGATGATATCACCCAAAGAAAGAATGTACAGGGAGAACAGGAGGGGGCCAAGGATAGAGTCTTGGGGCATCCCCACCCTGGGTGGGACAGGAGAAGAGGTGTTATTAGTATGGGAGGCAAAAAAGGAACTTTCAGAATGATAGGAAGCCAGCCAAGAAGCAGCTTGATTGCAGACCCCAAGCACATGTAGAATTTGAATAATAAGGGAGTGATCGACAGTGTCAAATGCAGAGAATAGGTCCAGGAAAATTAGAATAGAAAAGTGATCCCTGGCTTTAGCAACCTGGGGATTATTTGCAAGTTTACAAAGAGCAGTCTATGTAGAATGGCCTGGACTAAAACCAGACTGCAGAGGATCCAGGAGATGGTGGGCATGCAGATAGTAAGGTGGGTGAAGACAAGACGTTCCAGAAGTTTAGAATTGAAAGGCAAGAGAGACACAGGACAGTAGTTAGTGTGGCATGCAGAATCCAGTATGGATTTTTTAAGGATTGATTTAATACAGGCCTGTTTAAAAGATGAAGGAAAAGTTCCAGAGGACAGGGAAGAATTGAACAGGCATGTTAGGGCCAGCACAAGGGCAGAATCACAGCACTTAGGTAAAGAAGAAGGCTTGGGGTCAAGCAAGCAAGTTGTGACATGGGAGCAAGAGAGAAGTTGAGAAACCTCAGACTGGGTAGCAAGAGAAAAATAATTCAAAAACTCAGTTGGAGATGTAGGTAGAGTTATTGCTGTGATGTCAGATGGGATAATCTGATTGCAGATGTTATCAAATTTTGCTTTGACAGAAGTCAGCAAAATCTTGTAGGGAATGTAGAGGGGCTTGCGAGTCAGATGGCATTGGACATAGGAGGGTGTTGAAAATGGAAAATAGAAGACGGGGATTTGATTTATATTGGTTTATGAGAGTTCTGTAATAGGATTGTTTGGCTAGTGAGAGAGAGGAATTAAGGCACCGGAGCAAAAACCTATAATGCAGAAAGTCTGCCCGGGAATGAGAATTCATCCACAGATGCTCTGCACTACACGCGCAGGATCTAATAAATCTAGTTTCTGCGTTTAGCCAGGGGCAAGGATTATTAGTATGAATTGGTTTAGGCTGCAGGGGGGCAAATGAATCAATAGTTGTAGATAAGATGCTGTTATAGGAAGTAGCGAGCACATCAGGATCAAAGTAGGGCAGGAACGTGAAAGGCTGAAGCACAGAGAAGCAGCAAAGGCTTGCCAATCAATGGTACGGTATTCCGAATAAAAGTTTTAGGGGGTGGAGAAGGAGGGATAGGAGAGTATGAGATTGAAAAGTTAAGAAGGTGTTGATCTTAGGGAGGGAATGGATTGATATTAAGAGCAGAAAGAGAAGCATTTTTTGTAAAGACCAAATCTAGAAAGTGACCATCATTATGGGTACTAGCATTAGTCCACTGGTGAAGGTCAAAAGAGGAAGTTAAATGGAGAAAATGAGAAGGCCAAGCTAGAGAGGGGTCATCAATGTGACAGTTAAAGTCCCCCATAATAAGTGTGGGACTATCATTATAGAGAAAAAAGGCTAGCCAGGATTCAAAGTCTGAGAGAAAGACGACAGGTGAGGAAGCAAAGGGTGGCCTATATATGACAGCAACATGTAAAGGTAAGCGATTGAAATGTTGGACAGCATGAACCTCAAAGGAAGACAAAACAAAGCAGTCAGGGATAGTAATAGATTTGAAGCAACAGCTGGAGGCAAGGAGAAATCCAACTACACCCCCATGACCCACAGAGCGTGGAGGGTGGGAGAAAGAGAGGCCTCTATGGGTTAACAAAGACTCAGTAGCAGCATCACAAGGGGAGAGCCAGGTTTCATTTAATGCTAACAGGTGAAGAGAGCTGGAGAAAAAGAGATTGTGCATTAGAGGATTAAATATAACCTGTATCTGTGTCATAAAGCAAGAGGTAACTGTTGCGTTGCAGGTTAAATACCTAAAAAAATAAAATAAATCTGTTTTTTCCAGTTTGTTTTTTATACCTCAAGCCTCCTCCTTATTGGTTAATTGACCCCCTTTGTTAAGGTTGTTGCCCCCATTCCCCACTTGGTTAATGGAGTAGGGGGGAAGGAATCTTAGTGCTGCAGCAATATCATCAGGTATTGCTGCAGCTATTGCATATATACATTGCTTTTAATTGGCTGAGAGCTTAGGGGCGGGTACCTAAAAGTCAGGCAAACATCAGAAGGAAGCACAAAATTAAGGACGCTGGGGCTCAGAAAAGGTAACTTGCGTGCAGGAGCTAAGTTATAAGTTAGACAAAAATGTCTGGGTACCTTTTCATGTAAAACTGGCCAGTACACATCACACACACTTTTCCTGGTGCGGGGGTTTATCAGTGCTGTGTAATAAATCATCCTGCTTAAGATGAAACATCTACTGGTGGGAAACGCTTCTCACTAAGGTATAGTACTGCATATGTAAAGCTGTAATCTCACTATAGTTCCCCTTTAAGCCATAAAATACACATGCTTTTTTGTTGTGAAGTGCTTTATCAGCCTAGTATGGTAACTAGTAGCTGTGACAACTGAAGAAAAATCGTCAATAGGCGTAGTAAAGTTTTGTCATTTTCAGAAGGATTTGTTTAAAGGAAATCTAAATAACAATTGTTTTTACACTTTCAATGACAATTTCTAGATATTTGTCACATTGTGAGCTCATTTTTAAATCTTTTTGAGTGAAGTATTGCCAGAAAAATAGAACGAACCCAGGAGCAAGCCCCCTAAATTAACCAGTTTCTTTTGGTGAAAGGAAA
>WMED01014768.1:0-13897 GCA_019650415.1 Pipa parva | reverse complement strand
GCAGTCGCCCGAACTGTTCGCACTACTTCGGACAATGGTGAATTCCCCCCTATGTGTTTTGATTCCTTTTTTTATATTGCGTATATGTTCAGTAATCCTAGTGCCAACTCTTCTATTAGTTCGGCCTATATAAAGCAAATTGCAAGGACATATTAGGGCGTAAACCACACACGTACTGTTAGTTAAAAAACATTTTTTCGGGGAATAGATGTTTATGAGGATTTAATCTTCTTTTAAGTACATGGTCACAAGATACACATTTTTTATGTCCACATTTAAAAGTGCCTTTGAGACCCAAGTTTGCTGTATTTTTATTATTAAACAATTTTTGATGTCCCTTTCATAACTAAATACAGCACAGGATCCAGATTAATAGAGAAAACTTTAAGAAAACATTGGGGAATCCTAATTTTGCTGTCCACACGTCATATTATAAAGATTTCAATTCACAATGTCTTAATAATTAGTTAAAAGAACTCATGTAAAAAATATATAGGTTATTTACTTCCCCTTTAATTTAATTGCAATCAATTTTAAACAATCAATTTTGTAGAATAATATTTATAAGAGCAATACTTTTATTAAAAAAAACTATGTTTTTAATATGTATTTATTAATTTATTATATGTAAAAGTGTTTTGATTTGTTATATAATGATTAGTTATTGACTCACATGCTTGCACCAAATTCCACATATTGGCTTATCCTTTCCACTTATCTTAAGTATAACTTACTTATTTACTTAATTATATCTTCTAATTTATCTAAGTCATTATTGTTAATTCATAAAGTATATTTTACATCATTGCATTTATCACATTATTCACCACATAATAATTAATTAATTAACTTATAGTTTCCAAACACGATCATTACTGTCATTAAAATTAATATATGCACCTTTATTGACAATATTGCACTTGATAATCACTTGTAATACAAGCCGATCGATAAGGCATCGTGTCACTTCTGAGCTGTTTTAAAATTGTATCACTATGTATTTACTTGGAACGCATGTAAAGATTCTTCCTGTCCTTTGGAACGCATGATGCCGGTGTGCCCATCGTCACTGTGCGTCTGACGACACGGACATGTGACCAGGAAGCGCATAACACAGCCGGGAACTGTATAAAACGCTGAAATACATTAGGATCCTTCACTCAAAGCGGGCGACTACTCATCTCCTGAAGAAGCTGATATTTATCAATGAAACGCGTAGAGAACTGATAGCCACCTTTGAGACTTCCATTTTAATTGAGCGCTTGATGATTTTAACTTAAACTGTAAGTTACTATTGTTATTCATTAATTTGGTTCACTACATGGTATTCTTTCCTGTTCTGTCCATGAGATATATGCAGAAGAAACTGAATTTCATCTACCAGGATCTGATGTGATTTGATGTGCTTTTTATCCAGTTAAATCTGGTGAGTGCTTCCACTAGAGGGGGGGCCAAAAAGCCCCCTCCTTGTTGTCATAAGCACAGCTAAAGCTACGGTTAAAATACACATTAGTGTACTCCTTTATTTGTGTATTACAATTCCATCTGATCACCACACTTCCAGCACAGTGTTATTTGATCATTATATAACACAATTAATTGTACACCATTGTGTGTCTGTCACAACACCATTGTTTAAACCAACAATATTACGCTAGGTATTTCTTTTGTTTTGTGTTTAATACCTCCAGCGCATCCTTCTTTCCTATCCACACGATTATCGTCCAATTCCACTTACCGAGGTAGTCGGGCAGTCTTACCTTGAGGACTGCATGCAGGAGGATTTGTTCTTTTATTAATACACAGGTTACGGATGACTTATTTTATTTTCAGTTACGGATCAATAACTTTGGACTATTTTTTACCTGTTGGTAAAAAATAGTAAAAAATTTTCTAACTTATTGGTTCACTGTTATTTTTATTTTTATTTATTGATAGGATTGACATAGTACTTTTAAAGGTAACAAATAGGCGCTAAACCCACATTGGATTACAGATGACCTTAGTGGTTTGAATATAAATGAGGCAATTAAAATATTAATAAAATATACTTATTATTAAACATATCTACTGTATGTTTTTATCTGTGTTTTTCAAACCTTTGCTTACAGAATGAATGTTAGTGTTTTCAAGGGCTGTGTTTCATAGGAATTGCTGTCATTGATATAATAATGTTTGAAAGTTCCATTCTGTCAGTGACATTATGGACTACATTTGTCATCTGATTTTTCTTTTAATGGTAACTGAAAATCTATGGGACTGGAGCGAGTTAATGCTTAGTTTCACTGGGTTTTGTGCAGAACTGTGCTTTTACGTGTAAAATGAAGGCAATTGTAGTTCCATGTACTTGGACAGAACACAATATTCTCAGAAGATACGGTATTGAAGGAAAAACAGCATCACACAGGACAGTATATAACAGCGTGATTATTGCCAATACTTTAACTGTGATACAAGTTTAACTACACAAAACACAGTTCTATCAATCCCTCCATTTACACGCGCTCTGTGTCTGCAGCTAATAGGAATGTTAGCTATGTATTGGAACATTAGAACAGAGTACTGTTAGAGCCGAGTTGGAATTCTCGCTACAGAGGGCTGAGTAGCCACAAAAGCGGAAGAGAATAGCACTCTTTTACTTGCTTTATGGGATTTTTTTGAGCAGCGCTTGTCATTTCTTTGAAGACACCGAAATGTTGGAATCTTAACTATGTTTATTAAAAGACTAGTAACACCAGAAAAAGAAAACCCATTTGGGTTGGCATGGCAATTATTCCTACATGGTACTGGTAAAAATCTTATCTTTGCAGCTGAATTCCTGATTATTATTATTGCTATTAGTTTGCATTTTGTTTTTCTTCCTGGTGGATGCAGTCATGTTTTATCTGTAACGTAAACAAACACCCACCTAGTTCTATTGTTTCCTGTGTACAGAAATACATATTCATAAGGAATGCCATAAAGCCCGTTTTGGCTACAAAGAGAAACAAACACAAGCCAATACAAATGTTTGACTTCAAAGATGACATTTTTGCCACAATGAAATGAATGCCATGCCATCCCCAATAACATTTTGCTTTTTCTGGTGTTACTGGACCTTAACGATAACAAAGATCGTCAAACTAACAGGGCTCTTTACATTTAATAGAGAGGCTGCTGGTCCCATGGGTTTCAGCACCCACATTGGAAATGTGTCACAATGGATTCATTTATTTTGTCAGAAGGCACTACAAACATTGGACAGATAAACATTTTATTCATATCTTTTTTCTCTACCTTGCACAGAAATGACACAGTTGCACCAGTTTAGCCCTACATCTCTTTTATACATGACACCTGCTGAGTATAATATCCAAAAATATTAGTGGCTACTCGGAAAGATTTAACCACCTGCTTCAGGCCAGGGCCACACAGGCTGCTTAGTAGATGATCTGGAAAAAACAGCATCTGTTGTTTCCTGTGGGATAATCTGTACAGAGTATTTTGTTTTGTACCATAGACAACAATGAGTCTAATTAAAACTTATTCGCTACAAAACAGTCATTATGATCCTGGCCTTAGATGGAATTTCCTGACTTATCACTACTCCATTTATTTCCCCAATTTGCCTTGTGCGGTTTACATTCCCACACACATGCGCTCGCGCAACAAATATACACATGCGAGCATTCAAGCATTGCATGGATAAAGAGACAAACTTTGAGAGTAAGCAGATGTCTTTTAACATAATATCAAAAAGATAGTACAGTGATGAGAGCTCTTTTATCTGCTTTAGGATGTTCCTCACATTGCTACTTGAAGTCACACTACTTAAAATGAATTAGAGCTACTTTGATCATAAAGATTTTAAAAGGAGACTGATGGATACCGGTATTTGACAAGCCAAGTCAAAGGAAAGTTTTCCTATAGTCTTCCTATAAGTAGAAGTATAACAGTAATGAGCACCAGTACATTTACTACTGCAATAATTATCATGCTAAAAAGTTGTCCCTGTATGAAGTATGGTTGGAGGTTGATAATGACTATTAACTGCTAATGACTTATTTATATTATTTACACATGACTGCAAAGCTCCATTTTCAGTAGCCTCTGTCTTCTAATATTATCTGAGACCCTGCACCGTCACGGACTGTCTTTGAGAGCTGTGTAACATAGGTGGGGTTTTGGAAACAAAAAAGGGTAAGAATATAAGTAAATCCTAAGAAATCTTTTTAAAAGTGGAACCCTGATCACTTGATTCCTGATGGTCCCCAGCACTTTTGTTCAGACACTGCTGTTAATCGGTTTGTGTGGTCAACCTGGATTTAGCTTGTTTGGGCAGTTTAGGATTACTGCTTTACCCCTTGAAAGGTAGCACTGCATTTTAAATGCTCCTTCCCCAGTCTTGATAATAATTTCATTATTAATTTGTAGGCTGTTGTGTGATGTGCTGTCGGTATCTTTAAAAATAAAATAAAAATGCTAGATCAGACACAGCCTGATTTTAAGCTTTAAGTGATGTGTTCTTAAAGTTAAAAAAAAATACTGGCTCCAGAAACCTCAGATGGTGAAGTAGATACAAGGCATATTCTCCTTTGTGTGGGACTTTCATGCCCTTATTTATTGAAAGCTCAAACTATCAAAAGCAGCAATGCTTTTGTTTTGCAGACATTTCTGGAGGCTCCGGGGTTATATCTTGACTATCATACCAAATCTGTAGTTGGAAAATATGTACATTTTGAATGTTGAATAATAGAAGACAGGCACTGGCTCATTATTTATTATGACTTGGTAGAACGCTTGATGGCTCTTGTCTTTTCCCATTCCCTACAGACTGGTAAGGATCCCAGAAAGAGAGATTTGTTCTTGCCAGATCAAGAAACTGACAGTACAAATCTATTTTTTCAGTCTGATAAATTTAGCATTTATTGAAAAGCTGTGTAACTGCTGAGGCTTGATTTGTTTGTTTTTTTAAGTTGATTGCTACCTTTTCAGAAAGCTGATTATTTTTTCAAATGCTTATCACTCCTGTACTGTGTTTGCAAGTATGACATCTTTTAAAAAATAAATCCTAACGCAAACACCAATTTTTCAGCATTTGTGGTCAGAAAAAATCATAACCTCTCATTCAGAAACTGTCAGAATACAAAGAGATACTGATGTCACAAGCAGGCATGTATGCACTGTGAAGACAGCTGCTACTGGGCCCATGGGGGGGGAAGGGTCCAAAGCTGCCCTCACTGTTAAAACATGTTATTTCCTTCAGGGGATGTCATATGAAAGGAAACATATGTGCTATGCAGCACTACCGGTTAGTAGATTTCTGATTGGTCTCTTGAATATTCATTTAATGAGCATGGAAGGAGCTGATGCCATCAAGCTACTATAGCAACAGGAGGGAATGATACTGATGTAGTTACAAAAAAGATTTTTTTTATTTAATGAATATGCATTGCAAATATATATTATTTAATATGGTTAATTCAAAATTAATACTTTAATGGAGAAGTAAAGGGAAAAACAAAATGAATATATTATAAACTGTTCCTGGCACTAAGTGGGAAGTGCTAACTTCCATAGGGAACGGAATAGCAACTCCAAAGTTTGAAGGCAGTTTCATACAGCCGTGAAGCTGCGCTCTGGCTCCCCCTCCTGACTGGCATGAGGCTCACACCTACTCCAGGCATGCGCAGTGATGATTTCGATTTCACCGCTCAGATCAGTGAAATCTGATCCCTATGGAAGTTGGCAATTCCCACCTAGTGCCATGTACAGTTTATAATACATTAATTTTATTACGGCCTTTACTTCTCCTTTAATGCTCATGTACTGGATGTTACGGAATCGTAATACTTTGATTTTTTCTTGGCATGGTGGTACTTGTGTGAATACATTATTGTACAAGTTTCTTTGGTCAACTTGTCATTTCATTAAAGTAAAAATGAAATGTGATATTAAAAATGAAATGGTCCGTGCAATTCCCAGCAACCTGCTGTTAGGAGATGGTAGCAGGTACTACTGTAGCTGTATAGCCCTATATTACATGACACAATAACGCTGGCAAAGCCAGTTATTCATACTATAAGGATATATTTATCATACTTTGCTATTGCTAATTTATTTGGTTGTTCCATTTATGGCTTCATTACCAACCTGGTTTTTGCCACAATACTTAACTATTTTTGTTGTTTTCATTGTTCTATTTTTGTTGCGGTTTTTAACTACAGCCTCTGTAATTAAAGGGGCAACAGGCAAAAACGGTCATAAAAACTGGAATTATGGTGAAAAATGTTACACCCAACTAAATTTTAATTAGCAAAATCATTCCTGTATGGCCATGGAAAAATGCTTTGTGTAAAATATATATAGCCAGTTAAACCGTTTGAATAAAATTTCATTTAAATGGAATTGTGTAGGCCAAGTTGGACAAGGTCACAAAGACCTTTTCCTTCTCTGTTTTGTTGGCCTTTGTCTGGTAAAGGCTTCCTTTGTGAATGTTAGCAATATCCTTTTTTCTATGCACTAACTATACACAGTAGTAAAACAAGACAGTAAGCTAAATAGGTACATGAATTCTATCCATATACAGGTGAAGAGATATTTGACAGTTCCCCTCCCTCACAGCTCCCACCACCTCCCCCAGCACGCACCTGTGCCAGTGATCATGCAAAACCCACTGCGTCGGGAAGCAGGCCGAATTCAGATGTGGATTTGTTTCTTCCTCCTTCTGGTAAGGTTGCTAGAAAAATGTCAGTTCAAATCAGATCAGTAAAACTCTTTCCTTTCTGTAATTTTTAGCACCGCCGTCATACAGTCAAATGGAAAACATTCAGATTGCATATCTTTTCACTCGTAATTGCTTGCCAAAAAGACACGCTAAAGGAGTGTTAACACTGTGCGATTAAGAAGTTCTGAAAGCTGCTCTGGAAAAATCAGCGACAAATGCATATTTTTTTTTATTCTGCACATGAAGAACTTAGTCCATTGTGGTGCCACCATTTATAAAAGTTGACTTTGGAATGTATTATACATACATAGATTTCATATTCAGTAGTACTCTGGGTAGTTTTATGGATTTGCCAATAGAATAAGCAGTATTCTTTCAATTAAATACTGAAATTCACTCTTTTATCCTTCCTTTTACTAGAAAACTGTCTATATACAGTTCAAGAACTAAAAGATTACTTAGCATAATTACATCTCAAAATATGCCGAGGAGTCACAGATTTAAAAATACAAATAAAGGTTTATTTTTAGCTCTTTACGTGTACTTAAAACCATCATAACAATTAAACTTAAGTGTAGATGGAGATTCATTTTAACTTCTTTCTTTGGGAGTCTTTGTTCCCTTACTACATAAAACAGTAACTGGGAAAGATTTTCTAATCAATATTAGTATAGTATTAGTAGTAGTGTTAGTATTTTATCAGTATAAAATTAGGCTGCAGTATTATTTACGCATACAGACACATGAAAACATGACCACTGTGCCATATTAAAGGGCCAGGGTATGAAATAAGAATTGGAAATTAAGTCCAACTCAGTCAAGGGCTGATATTCAGTCATTGAAAATATCATTAATGAAAAGCCATGAAATTTTTTTGTAGACTCTTAGGAAATATATATTGTTCCTCTTTATTCAGGCTAAGAAAACCCTTAAGAAACAGTAGTTGCTTACAAAAGCTTTTTCTGGCTATTTATTTACAATTTTCTCAGAATTTGTACTTAATCATTTCGGTCCTTTTCTTGCCAGGTGATCAAAATATATACGCTTAACTTTTTAATGTTGTTACTGTTTACTTATGCAGACTTTCTTTTCTTTTTCACATGACTTTTTGTTTTTTTTATGTTGTTTTAGATCATTGTCCAGAAGCACCATTACCACCAACTCGAAGAGGAACAAACGAAATCGGAATAAACCGGCTTTCTCAAGAGTATGATCAACTTCCATCATATTCAGGTATAGGCAAAAGGATCACCATTCAATGCATGTATTCTATTTCACTAGGAATTTCCAGTAACTGCTACTAGGGAGATACAGATTGGCGATCCCTATTTAGAAGAGTACATGCCAAAGTACAGTTACAAAAAGTTTAAAATGTTCTGCTTTCACCTGATTTGATTAAATCTTGTTATCCAAAATGTATTTTATTTTTTTAATTGTATCCAAGTTTTTAGTTACAGGTTTTCTATGGCTAGATTCTTCCATTGGTAGTGGTGGCGTTACATTTGGGTACAAGCCCATGTTGGAGGGTTTGGGTTTAGTAATGTCAGAAAATAGTTTTGTAACTTTATTATTTTCATAGTTTTAGGTTGAATGCTTTTGCATAAATAAAACAAGGAATATTTTCTGCCAAAACTCTTAAGTCAATTTGAACTAAAAAAAAAAAAAAAAGTATGTCAATGGTTTTAATATTTAAGAAATGCAGTAAAATTGAGATTGGTAAAATAAAAAGATTTTCAAGAAATTGAAACTAGAGTTGTTACACTTCAAGATGGCATCAGAAAGAACTGCTAAAATAGGTCTAAAATAATTCTGGCAATGACCCCTATATTCTGTTTCAGACAGTTTTTGTGACCTATGTGTAAATACACTCTACCATAATATAACAGTAATTAATGTGACCCTGTCGATATTTCGCAAATCTCTACTCTGCACCCCCTTCCAACTTTGCATATAAATACAAATGTGAATTTTATTTCCTCCAGTCCTATTGTAGTGCATTGCTAATACTATGATTCCTTCATTCCTCTACTGATCTCACACACACACACAGAAAAAAAATTGTGAATTGATAACCTCTTTAAATGTGTTCACATTTACTTGACTTGACATTTAACTGTACAGATGTGTGCACACTTTCTGATCATTATCATCTTTATTATTTAGATGGCTCACAAGCACCAGCCAGACCCCCCAAGCCAGTGCCCCGTAGAAATGCACCTGAAATCCATCACCGGAGACAATATAATTGTGACTCCTTAACAGAAAACTTAGATGCAAAAATTGCTAAATTAATGGGAGAGGGGTTTTCTTTTGAAGAAGTCAAAAGGGCTCTGGAAATCGCTCAGAATAATGTAGATGTAGCACGAAGCATACTAAGAGAATTTGCCTTCTGCCCTCCTCCTGTCTGCCCACGTCTCCATCTATAGAAAAATATGCCAGGATTCAGATTGAACTGCAAAGAAAACAGAAGAAAATGGATTTAATTTCTCTTATAACCATTCCAACTGTCCGTCAACAAATATGGCAGAGCTCAAACCTATTGGCTAACCATATGAGGAACATTGGAAAATAAAATCCATGCCATTTGGTATACAGGAAAGGAATCTCTGTTTTGTTTTGTTTTTTGTTGTTGTTAAAAAAAGATGTTAAGTTTTTATAGTTTGATCATATCAATGTTATTGACCTTGCTAAAGTAATATTGGTGTTGTATCATCTGACAACACTTTCTGACCTCACTGCATTCTGGGAAATGCTTTTATTTTTTTCCCCCCCTTGTCTTTTTCAAATATTGTATTTCATTTTAATTTATCCAAAAACTGCAAAAAGGTGGCCTTCACTACTGACATGAGAATTTATTTTATATTACTGGGAAAGTATTTGAATGTATAATAAATGCTTTTTTTTGTGTGACTAGGTTGCCTTTACAGAAGTATTTTGATACAGTTGTTTAGGAAAGCTGTGTTATATTAGGAATGGTGGATTTTATTCTTCTATGATTTTTAGAAGGAAATAATCATAGATCTGCTTTCATTTGTTTCCACTGGGGTATTTGGACATGTAAGGCAAATTAAAATTCCTAATGTGTTGGAATCGAGAGGATTTTATTGCTGCTTACAATTCCAGCAAAAACATCTAACTGAAATATGCTTGGTTACAATACATGAAGTTTGGGATACCCATTGACAGTGTCATAATAATTGCTTGTCAGCAATTGCATTAGAGCATGCCTCTTACAGAAAACTGAATGTATTTACACGGTGCTGGGTTAATAAATACTGGAACTGTTATTCAACTTCACAATTCTAATTTCCATTTTTGTAGATCCAGTTCATAACAGATATTCTGTAAAGTGAATGTTTTACCCCACTGTTGGCAATGATACATCTGTAAACACAATTTTTCGAGCTGAGCTCATTCTTTTCATTTCTGAATTATTTTATAAACTGGTAAAGTCAACTGCAATAAAACACCAATGCTAAGCCTGTATATATTGCTGGACTGTTCTTTTTATACTGTTTTCTGTATTACATTTTCACTCGTTGCATATCAGATATACAGTATGTGTGTTTACATGCAGGGCATGTAGAATATATTGTAAAGAATGTCATCCAATAAACAGGACACACTTTATTTTTTTCTGTGATGATTTAATGGTTAAGGCATGACATGGTTCAGGCTAGTGCCTTTTATCTTTTGTCCAGCCAATGCCACTAACCACAACATTTAGGGGTCATTCACTAAGGTGCGAATTCAACTGTCGCATTCTCAAACAGCGGATTACCATAGCAAATCTGCTACAATTTCCCCATTGTAAAGTCGCGACAATTTTTTAAAGTTAACATTGCAACAATATTCTCATTATAAAGACGCGACTGTCTTTTTATATGGCGAATTCGTACCTATATGCAACAATTCGGACTTAAGTGAATAACCCCCTTAAAGTATGTTAACCCGACTCACCAGTGAGGAATCCACTCCAGTTTTTAAAAGTGTACTCTCACATTTGCACTAAAGCAAAGGTCCCCAACCTTTTTGGCACCAGGGACCGACTTTAAGCAAGGCCAGTTTTCCATGGCCCGGTGGGGTGGTGGTGGGGCAGGTGCGGAGCTTTGGTCATATGGGGGCGGGGTAATGGAGGGGTGGAGCTTAGTGTACTACTGCTGTGCACCGGTACCGGGAGCCGCGTCAATGAGGCCAGTCTGCTGCCCCACCCCAGCACGCCCCACAAAACATGTTCTGCCGGGGGCGAGTCAGTGAGGAGAGCCTGCCGTCCCACCCCGTCCATGCTGTGCTGGATGGCCATGTCACTAAGACCCACCCGATGCCCTGCCCCGTCCTGCATAATGTTCTCTGCTGGGAGCTGCGAGCTGTCATGGCTATGGCAGAGAACATTATCAATCAACAAAGAGCGTGCTCTGACCAGGCGCAGGGCCGCAGAGCTAGCCGTCAGTGGCGCCGCGGACCGACTGAAAAACCCCAACGGCCCAGTCCTGGTCCGTGGACTGGCGGTTGGGGACCTCTGCACTAAAGCATCCTAAAAGTTTAGTCTCATATATACATACAAGATGTGAAATATATAATATAAAAATAATGTCCAAAGAATGTTCACAATTATCATTCACTATCTGTGTTTGTCTATGTAAGAATTGCAAATGAACAAAGACTAGCTGTGGAAAAAAGACATACAACCTCCTGTGTCAACCATAACCTAGCACTTAAAGTGATGTATCCTTGGATATTTTACTTGTATTGCATAATGCACTTTTCCCATGTCTGTATTGTATTTGTATTGTATTTGTACAGCACTGCAGAAATTTGTGGTGCTTTATAAATAAAATTATACATAAAGCCATTGGCTAAAGCTAAACCAAGCCTAGCACAGAGCTCAACCTTGTCCGGGAACAAATATATTCTATATTGACTAGGAACCAAGCAAAAACATTCATAATAAATGATGTACCCTCCTGTATGCTATAGCACTGAAACATGTAATCTACTTTAGTTCTGCAGTATTAAAGGGACAGTAAAATTATGGCACTAAAAACAGTGCCTAACAACTGAAGAGAACAGCCTATACTAGCCACCAATAAGAAATGTTTGTCTATAAAGGACCAGCACTAATTGTATATAGTGAGGCTCCACTATATAAAAGTGGGAAATACCCTTATCTTAAAAGTACCAAAAACACACAAGGACCAAGGATAAATATTAAGTGCACTCTCCGAGACCCCTTCTAGATATAGAGAGTAATCACTATATGATCCCATGAGATCTACAGCTCCACCTAGAAAGAACACGGGCGAAATTTATTAAGCTTGAAAAAGCCGTTTCGACTTTTCTGAGCTTAATTGCGAGAACGCTCTGAGTGTTCGGGAGAACAGGCTGCACATTCTCGCAATAAGTATTGCAAGATTTGGTGCGTGATACTTGTCGTGAGAGGTTTTTCTATACAATATATCCATGGAGAGGGTGGCTATACTGTTTAGCTACCCTTTCCATGGATATACTCTATAGAAAAGGCCTCTCATGGCAAGTATCGCACGCACCAAGTCTCGTGATACTTATTGTGAAAATGTGCAGCCTGTTCTCCCGAACACTCAGAGCGTTCGCACGATTATTAAACTTGGAAAAGCGAAAGTGAGCTTTTCCGAGTTTAATAAATTCCGCCCAAGCTTAGGACTCTTTTATGGCTAGTATAAAAGAATCTTTATTTAATAAAGTGCAAAGTAAATAAAATGCAAAATATTATCAGCTGAGTAACAAGTACAAACATAATAATAAATGCACATAAACAATGTAAACCGGACTGAATAAAGATGGAGTACTCAAGCAATGGAGCATACTTACTTATTAGTGTGACAAATCAGCGCTGATATCCATAATGTGATGAATAGAGAATCAGAAACCTTTCTGTGATAGTCATTCATTGAGTTGCCATTGTTTAAGTTCCCAAAGCCAGTTGTATTCTCCCTGTAGTAATCTGCTCTCCCTGTAAAAACCTCTCCAAGGTGCATCCATCCATCTCCTCCAAAACAAAAAAATCTAAATTCCCATATGGATTGGCATGGCAGTTGTAAAATTATTATTTTTCAAGTTAAATTCATGAATTGTATTGCTTTCTGTATGTTTGTTTGTTCTTATCTTTACTAATAGCAGCCATGTTGTTAAACAGACTCCTATTGTTTTCTATGGTGCTTTAGGCTAGGTTCACACTGGTGTTTTTTATGAGCTGCGTATATACGCCATGCATAAAAACAAAACACGCTCGCAGTGTAAACCTATGGACATACCTTGTTCTGGCCACACTAGCATATGATGCACATACACTGCATCTGAATGCTGGCCGTTGCATTTTTGCCAGCGTATATACGCCATGCACAAAATGCAGCCAGATAGAAGGAGCTGCGCACACCAAGGGAGCATTCACACTGCATCGGGTAAGTACAATAGGAAAAGTGCCTCTAGAATATACGCTGGCCTGAATTTGCTGGCAAATTTTTGGATTTTCCTAAAATCCGCTAGCGCAATTACACTAGTGTGAATGTAGCCACGCCTTGTAACCCTATGGACTTACCTCGTTCCGGCCACACTAGTGTTTGATGAGCATACACTATGTAAGGAATGCTGGCCGTCGCATTTTTGCCGGTGAATGTACACCAGATAGGAGGAGCCGTGAACGCCGAGGGAGTGATCACGCTGGAGTTGGGTAAGTACAATAGAAAAGAGTATCTAGAAAGTACACCGGACTGAAATACACCAGTGAATTTTCTAGATGCGTGTTTCTAAATACACAGCGCGAAAACTCCATGTGTGAACCTACCCTTACATAAAGCATATACTGAAAGGGTGTCCTGCAGTCTGATTTTAAAGCTAAATATCATAATTTCTCAACACAATTGAGAATTTTTGAAAGCACAGATTGATTATATGGTAACAATAAAAGCATTTGTGGCATTTTTTAGTTTTTAGTGTTACTGTTGTGAGCAGGACGTGGCCTGTGTTTATTTTAACTAGCATTTTTCCACTATTTGGCTTTGTTAGGACATCATTTCATGTGGAATTAATAGACTGTTGTATTGTTGTCATTTCCCTTTAAATATCATTAAAAACGACCCTATCCGCAGGTATACCATTAATCACGTGAAAAAGAATTTGCTTTCACTCTCTCACACAGGCACCTAACAAGTCTCC
>WMED01014767.1:0-11507 GCA_019650415.1 Pipa parva | reverse complement strand
GGGGAAGCAGCAGAGTGTATTTTAAATATTGTATTTGTTCCCATTTTTTTTTACTTTAAAGAAGAACTAAAGTAAAAAGACAAAAATAAAGTGTTAAAATACTTGCCTTATAATGAGCCAATTGATTACAGTCACAGCATGAGCTGTGCTGTAATTAGCCTGCACCCAATGCTTCTTCACAGCGCTGGCTGACTGGCCGCCAGCACCGCAGCTCCTCCCACCCTGTTATACCTCAGGTGTTTAATGACTTAAACATCATGTTCAGTGCGGGGGCCAATGAGAGCGCTCCCCAAAATGAGCGTGATGATCTATGAGGCCGGGGGAAGGAGAAGAAGGAGCTGCGCACTGACCTCTGTGTCAGCCAGCGTGCTGTGCAGGAGTTGTAGGGGAAGCATCAGGAGCCGGCTAATTACAGAACAGCTCATGCTGTGACTGTAATAAATTGACTCAGTATAAGGTAAGTATTTTACCACTTGTTTTTTTATTTTTTGACTTTAGGTCTCCTTTAAAATAAGATATGTGCAGTGTGCATAGGGATTTTCATAGTTTTTCTTGAAGTCCGGATCTCCGTTGGTCTGAAGGACAGTGAACTGGACCCCTGTGCTACATAATTTAAAAAAAAAAAAAAAGGAATTCTAGTTAAAGAAATTGTCTGGTCAGCCAGTACATGCTGCAGTGTTGAGGCAAAATTTGCTTAAATGCATGATGGCTTAAAAGCACTGCAGCATGTGCATGTTGTATATGTTTGGTTTTAAAGGGGTGAGCTGGCAACCCTGTTTGTAAGTGTTCCATTTTAATGGACCTAATTACATACCTGCTAGAATTTCCTACAGGAATTACAATAAATAAAAGGCTGCATAGACTACTTAAGAGCGTAGCACTGTTATATTTAAAGTAAATGTTGGCATATATGAGTGAGACATTCCTCTTTAAAAGGGTGGGTTATAATTAAAAAAGTGCAGTGTTTGTTTTGCATTCCATATATCCTTGCATTAAGCATGTTTAAATATATCTTTTTAAAGGGAGTGCTATAATATATACCCACACTAATGCATAGTCATTTCCCCTTCTTGCTATAGACTGCTGAAACCATTTGGTATGGAGCTGAATTGATTAAAACTTTGTTTGGCAACTTTATCCCTTACCACCAAAAACCTCTAAATTATCCATTCTGTAGGGCTTATAGGCTTACTGTGCATTGAGGGCTGCAGATAATTCAGTGAAGACTGAAACATGCATCGTAACACACATAATAATAATAATAATTTATTATTATTATTATATATAATCAACCCTGCTGTGATGAGGCTATTAATAATGATTTTGTCTAATGAAGAGAAAACCCCTACCATGTAAGCATAATATTCTGTTTGGCTGGAAGAGAATCAAACATTATAATATTATTTCCTAATGTATTTTTACTTGCTTTCAGATTTATTGGACAGAGATTTATGTTTTTAGTTGGAATCAATTTCCTAAATCTGGTAATGGCACACTCTGGTTTTGTTGCTTCTGATTTTGCTATTACTATCATTTTTGCAGCAATTTGTCTGATGAAAAACTTCATTTTCTGCATGGTAAATATTCCGCTGTGTATTCCAAGCATAAGAACAACTGTTTTTGCCTGTAGTGAATTTTGGAAGACAACGTGACATAAAATATATGTCAAAATGCTCAGCATGGATATTTGCACCACTATGGTTTCATTCTAACCTATATCAAATATATTAATGATTTTATATGAAAATAGTTTTTTACATACTTGCATAATTACAAGAAATAATCAACTTGCCAATCTATCTGTTATTTTGATACTTGCTATTAAGACACGCTATTCAGTCTCACTTCCCCTATACTTCCTTAGATAAAGTACAGAGGCGCACCAAAGAATTAGCATTTGCAACTAGCCTTAAAAAAAAAAATAGTATCTGAATTCTAGTTCTAGTTAAATTCAGCAAAAAGCTCACTCTTGCCTAAATTGAGAAACTGGGACAAAGTAATTCCAAGTCTTACAGAAGCTTGGTCAGACTTGCTATCAGATTAATTTACTTAATGATATCAGCTCATGATATTTACCTGCAATTAAAATTTGTGGTCAATTCCATACTGTTTAAATTCTGCTGGGGGATAGTTACATCTAGGAAATATGTCTGAGGTGTGAGAATAGGAGAAGTTTAGTCTCTGAGGACTCAAATATGTTTGTAAGGATGGCATACTCTTTCATTTCAGCTTATTAGTTATAGTTTGGTTAAGTCGGTTCTTCTTTAACCCATTTACTTTATCATGTAAGGCTGAATTGTCAGTAGAGACACCTGATAGATATAGTTGCTCTTTCTTTTTGTAGTTGGATGGTTAAACTAGTATTTTTCTGCCTTCATGCACATCCAAGTGCTTGCTAGTTAAAGAAGAACTGTAGGCTTTTTTTTTTGTCTAGGGGAAGGTGGAGATACTAACCAATCGCTTTTTTAAGCTCCAGTGCTGCCTCTGCTTTCTGTACTCTGCTGACGTCTTCTTGTCTTGACAGGCGCCACAGTCCTCTTCACTTCCACTACTTGTCACTTGCAACAAATTGTACAGTAGTGTTTTTTTTGGCAGATTACAGAAAGAAGGAGCAGTGCTGAAGCTTAAAAGTGTGATTGGTGAGTATCTCCCACCTCCCTATAGCAATTCACCCCTTGAGAAAAGGAGCCTATAGTTATTCTTTAATGTTTGTGGAACCTATTGGCTTTTATTGGCTCACTGACTTACAGAAATAGTTGATAATCTATAAAGCAAAAGCAGGTACTGCTCTGGTCAGTGTGTTTTGTAATGATGGCAGGCTTATAATAAAATGTTCTTGCAAGCAAGTAGGTGCGGAGAGGGGAAGCTGCACACCTAGAAATAATTGGTTTGCTGCCTAATTGTTACACCACAGAGAGCTAGTTAATCTAGGAACTGTGTTTATTAGTGGTAGTAGATAAGCAAGCACCAGTAAGTAAACAATTGGATATGTTTAATCACATTCAGAAGATGTTTATTAGAAATGTGAATGCAATACATTTTATTTGTATGGTGATTGTTTCCCTAGAGCTCTTTTCTTGGAAGCAGATGAATTAAACAACTTTTTCCAGGAATACTCAGCAGTGCACTCTGCTTTTAAGCACAAATAGACCCTTTTTATTTTGATAGCCTTATCCCTTTAAAGTATGGATGCACTTATATACCTCTATAAATGTTTGAATATATTATTTCTTATTCACACAACTTCTGCATTAGCATTCCTTTGGGATGACAAAGATTGAGGAATGGAATAAAGTTGCCATGGGACTTTTGTCTGTGTATTCCATTATATACATTCAGATTTGAAATTATGTTTCTCACTTACAACCTCTGTCTCCCTACTTACTGTATAGTGCATTTTAAATGTGTTCCCTATTGATTTTTGTTAAAGGCTTGATTTTAAGATTAATGCAGATATTTAATATTTAGGCTGGAGAATGCAGTTGTATTTATTCTGGTGTCTCTACTGTGATTGACCTAGATCTCATCACCCTACAAATTTGTTCATTTTAATCTAACAGTATATTAATTGATTTGACTATCATGATAAAATAGATCCTAATTTGCCATATTGTTTTTGGTTTTATCATGATGGGGCAAAGTGTGTGTATCAAAAACTGTTGCAAGCACATTTATAGTTGGAATGATGTTTGCACATATTAAATGTCAGCTTTGTTCCATTTCTGCAGATTGGATTGTGGTCTAGTAATTTGAATTTTTCCTTTCTAGTGCTGGGGACTGGGTTTGATTCCACCAAGGGTATCTTGTACATGGATTTTGTGTGTTCTCTCTTTGCTTGCTTATTCACAAATCTCTGTTTTTGGACTGAAGGAGGAAAGCAAAAAGCTAGTAGGTTTCAGATTCACCCCTAGTAGAATGAGATTGGACTTCTCCTTTTAAGGTTCTACTTTTGAACTATTTCTGTTTTATTGAAGTGTTCCTGGAAATAGGGCCACTACAACTGAACCCTATTGTCTAACCAGTGACCTGTTGACTGTCAATATAATTTCTTGACCTTTTTCTTCTGCTAATTATTTTTCCCTGCTACTTGATTATGTTTTTATCAGTGTTCCTGCTTAAAAATGATCCGTTGATACGGGTAGTAAGGTGGCCTGTTATTTTAAAGACATTTTTTTGTGTTGCATTATGCTCAAAATAGAGTTCCTTTGTAGTTATGGTTGCCATGGTTTAACATCACTTCCTGTGTTAACCTATAAAATGTGGTTTGTGGTTTTGTGATATTTTAAGTTCTATTTTAACTTGATACAGGACTCAGTCCAAAACACTTCACCCTTTTAATGATTTTATAATATGTTCTGGCTTTTGTTATTGAATGCTGTAAACTGCTTTGATATGTATATTAGGGCTATACAGGGTGTAATTTCTTGAAAATGGCCCTTGCCCTGAGTGTTGATGGTTGATGATGCGAGAAGTTTTTTTTTTTTTTTTTTGCTTTTGTTTTTAATTGATTTTTGATGTTGAGATCCTAGAGTGCTGTGTGTTTGAGCATATGGATTACTACTTGGTCATACACTGCAGGATCCAGATAAATCACCTTAAAGGAGAACTAAAGGTTATAAAAAAAAAAGTCATATAAAAAAAATCCCTTATAGTCAATTGAACCGTTGCAGTCACAGCTTGAACTGTGCTGTAATTTCACTGCACTGAGGCAGACTTCACAGCGCTTAAGCTGACAGAAGAGCCCGCGCAAAGCTTCGCCCACTTATTTGAATCGGCGGTGAAAAAAAAAAAAAGCAATGCGTGTGATGATGTGTGAGCCCTTTTCCATACATCGACGGAGCTTCACGCAGGCTCCTGTATCAGCCTAAGCACTGTGAAGTCTGCCTTGGTGCAGTTAAATTGCAGACCAGTTCAAGCTGTGACTGAAATGGTTCAACTTGCTATAAGGTATTTTTTAATATGTCCTTTTTTTGTCTTTAGTTCTCCTTTAAGCTGACTTAAAAGGTTGTACTAATTTATCTCTTTTTTTAAATATATTTATATTATCACTGAAGTTAAAAACAAGCAAAAGTCAATAAAATTCATGAATTTAACTTCAGAGATAACATTTTACTATATTTGAATAACTGCCATGTCAATCCAAATGGGATTTTTTAATTATTATTATTATTTATTTATTTTTTTTTGCATAAGCCACATAAGATAAGATAATATACAAGGCTTTTCAGGCATGGTTGTGCTCCTGATAATCCCTGTGTCATTTTACTGCTTTCTAAAATGCTAATGCCTTCTTTCTGTGACTGTGAACAGATATTTGAATTACTACCTGTTGTTAAAGTTCCTGGAAACAGATTTCAAAGGGGTGATTTTCAGTAGGACATATGAACCTTCATCCAAGTACCCTATGTGGGTGTAAAATCCTGTCATTTAGATTTGTACCTAGCCTTTCCTGTATTACTGCCGATGACTTTCTGCAGTAGGATGCTCATGTTCAGCAAGGGATGGATTCATGCCGAGCAGCGTACCACTCTTGAAAATGGTTGCCAGGGTGACCGAAAAGTATTTGCTTCAATCCAGTTTTTCCCCCAGACAGGCTGCAATTTAAACCTTCAAAATAATTATTTGGCACCGTGTGAAGTTTCTGTACAGACGAGGTACACATTTCTCTTGTGAGTGGGCAGATCTGGGCTGGTTTACAGATTATCCTGCACTTGTGAAAGAGCTGTAATGAGTTTGTGACATTGTCTATGCTGTCTGTTATATGCTTCTATCAGAGCAACACACCAAGTGTTGTCTGTACAAATTGTCTTTCTCAACGACATTAATGCTCACTGTACTGATTTTATTCTTGTGTTTTCTCTTTTTTGCAATATTTGACATAGGTATAAGGTCCCTGTAAATGACTGGTCATTGGTCATTTATAAGATGTGGATTTTGCATTCTGAATGTTTTTTAATAAGCTATCCATACATCATTTATAAAATCTTTGTTGATGTGGCAGAAGCGGTCATTTGTTCCAACAGAAATGTTGAAAACGTTATCAAGACTGCAGCATAAATTATTTGTCACTTGATATTATAAATGTAAAAGATCTAAGTTTTTGCTCTTTTCTCTTCCTGCTAGAGAGAATGTTTATTAGGTGATAGAGCTGCTTTGTGTAAAGCCACTGAGGAGTCTTATTTAAGGGAACGTGTTTTAACTTGTTTATACTAGAATATATTCAATGTAAGTCTGTAAGGATTGTTTTTTCTTCTTAGAAAGCAACAGATAATCTGTGCATTGGTGCATTAATTGTATTTGGAGCACATGAAAACATTAAATGTATGATTCATAATTTCACTCTTGATTTCATTACACTGCAACATAACATAAAAGGACAGCATAGTTATAGGAAATGTGTGGTTACTTTAATTTTCTTTCTTTCACACACTGCACTTGCTCTAGAGGGGATAAACACTTGAAATACAGGACCACAATCTCTTTCCTTTCACACTTTATTTATGCATGGAAAGGATGAAAACCATGCATAATATAAAAAAGCTACGTAAGCTTAAGTAGAAGTGTGTAGGGGGACTTCCATGTATTATTTCATCTAGTGCAGTGTTTTTCAACCTTTTTTTCTTCAGGGGAACCCTTTGGTGTCTTCAGATTTCTGGCAGAACCCCTACAGAAATTTGTTTGGAATGGAAACGGAAATAGTTTTTTCCCAACGGAAATGGTATAACTGCATAGTGTGCATGCACTACAATGTAGTGCATGCGCATTATGCAGTTATACTATTTATTTATTTATTAGAAAAGGAAAGTTGGATGAAGCTGACATCAGTATTATCTGACAGTGATCGGGACTGTATCCCACCTAACCTGCGTACCCGCACGCAGTATGTAATATGTCGTATTATGTCAGAGAACCATTGGCTTGTCCTTGCGGAACCCCGGTTGAAAATCACTGATCTAGTGAATATTTTATACATTTAGCCATCTCTGTGTTATGTTGTATTCTAAAGCTCTGCTGTGGTATATATAATAATTGCCTAGAACTATTGAGCATCATAAAAATTCCCCAGAGGTAACATCCAGCCTCAAATCTTTTGTTAGCTGTCTCTAAACTGAAGCAAACTTGGTTATACCTTTCATGCAGTGGATTTGGTGTTATTTAATGGAAACCTTAACAATGTGTAAGTAGCCCCTTTTCTTTCTCTCCACAGGTTCTGCACTGGAAAATCTCTCCCTGTGACTTCATGTTGACTCTTCTGTATTTTCTGTTTCCTGAAAAGATTTCCAGCTTATTGATTGTCTCATTATTTGTTTGGAGTATTGGATCTGGTATTTATTGCTTTTGGAAGCATTGTCACCTGACATGAGCTCTCAGACGCATCCAGGTAAATTTTGAATGCTCTTTATATTATAACAGTGAGTACTTTAGTATCTGGATACTTAACATTAACCTGTAGAGTTGACTTAATTCTTTGGTTGGAATGCTATTATTAAAACACACATTTTATAGTAACGGCTGGATACATTCCTTTCTTTTTCTAGAAATCTAAGAGTAAGGAATAGATGGCCTCCAACAATCATTAACTTTGTTATAAAGGCAGTGTTATTACTTAACATACCCTATACCTAATTTCTCCATAATGTTTTCCACAGCTGCTTCCATTTCCATGTTTTGTTTATAGTAGTCAATTCTTCCATATAAAAATCAAAGGCATTAATGAAGTATGAAAAGGCTGTTCGTGTTCAAACTTAGCATTGATCAAAATAGATAACATGGAAAACTATCAGTATATTGTGGCATAGTAAAATACATGAGAAGAGTAGATAGCACTAAGAAAAATGTCTGAAATTTTTTTTTTCATATGCAATAAATGGTTTAAAGACAAAACCTCTTACAACATATCACTGGACACAATCTCCCTATTTGCAAACGACTTATAATATGAGCTTATGTTTATTGGATGACTGTATTAACCTCCAATTATGCATTTGTTAGGCACCATTCATTCATGAGATCTTTACTGATGAACCCAATCTGCCAGCCTAAACTGCTATATTATGAAGCAGTAAATCGGTACCTTTTTGATGAAATGCTATGTTTAGAACAACTGGTGCTGATGTCCCACATCCATCATTATTAGTTTGGTATTAATATAGTAATAAACCCTGGCACATTATCACACATTGTTTGACTAGTCAGTGAATATCACATGGTACATTAAACTGTGAATATCAATATCAAACTTATGAAATTGTGCATGCAGAAGAAGCATAAATAATTAAGTTGGTGGCTTGGAAGGGAAAGATTGTGGGTTTTTTGTGTTGCTGACATGTTGACTAAATGAACAAATGTGATTTAATAGGAGAATTTAGTTCTTCTTCTTTTTTTAATACTACAATGCAATTATAAAGCATGCAGCTGTACTTGTAACTTATGGCTCACTTAGAATGCGGTTTCCGGATCCACTTCAACTCTTTAAAGCGCTACATTTAAAACGAAGAACAATCTTCCTGCTTTGTTACTGTCTCTCACCTTTTTATCTGACTAGCCTACCTCCTGACACATTATGTAATGCCTTATCTGTGGCTAAAGTTGTAACAGTTGGAGCCTTCCTTCATGTGCTGAAGATTTCTTAACAGAAGATATAACAATATATTTTTATCCTATTAACCTTTTAGGTGCCTGCATATTGGCAGGTTTTGCTAAACAGTATTCTAGCATTTTCCATGGTATATGTTATAATTAGGATTTTTGGAGGAAAAGCAATTTGATTTCTAGGCAAGTTTGCATTTGGTTTTTCTGGATGCTAGAGTCCATTAACTTGGCAAACAGCTGCTGATTCAAGTACAGACTGAAAGAACAGTAACGCAGGGTCTAAACAGAAATGTATATAATGAAATAAAAATTAATAGTCTCCTTACCAAACCATGGCAACCAAAACAATGAAGCCAATTAATTAAAGCCACTAAAAATATAAAACAAAAGACTAAATGAAAACTGTATTAGAATGCCAATATCTACAACATATTATAATTAATTCCAGGGTGAATAGTCCCTTTAAAACAGTCTATAGCACAGCTTGATTGATATGTATATGGTTATTATATATACAAACATAAATTACCAATATAGTCTCTGCAAGGTTAAGTTATTGCTTCAGTTTCTTTTTTATATAATTTCTGTTTCCACCATTGACCACTTTCATTAAATTTTAATTGGGAGTTGAGCGAAAACCAGGTTTGTAATTGTTTGTGGTCATTTTAAGAGGGAAAAAAGTATCAATTCTGCCAAATTCATATCCCCATTTTAGCATCATTATGCAGGACCTGTTTAGTAAACGATTAGCATGAATTATTGAGGTCAAGTAGCCCTTTAAGAGCTGCAATCAACAAAGTTCAATGATATAAACAACATGTATGCAAAAAGGTTGTGTAGTATGTTTGCTCAAACTTCACTTTTAATGAATGAACACCCAAGAGCATACAAAATAATTAGGTCTCAACTATTAAAGGGGAGCTATAGTGTAAATTGATTCTTACCTGATTGATCTAGCAGCAGTATTCATCTGATGATCCACAGGCCAGAATCTTCAGATAAATGTATTGCCACTACGGTATTTCTCACTTCTGGGTCTGTGTAAGTGATGTAGGTTTCTCACATAGACCCACCTTCTCCCAAGTTTCTTTAAAATTAACTGACTTTGCATGCCTGAAATTGATACTTACACACATATATTTTTTCTCTTGATTTAATCTGCCATTTAAAGGGGAACTATAGTGTAAATTGTTAGTTACCTGATCAAACTAACAGCAGTACACTTTGTGTACTGTTGCTAGATCAATCAGGTATGTATCAATTTACACTATAGTTCCCTTTTAAATGACATTAAATCAAGAGAAAACATGTATGTGTATAGGAAAAGTGCTAAAGATAGATAAATTTGAGTAAAACTTATAGCAAGTGCTAAGTGCCAGAGAGCCTGAGTCAATATTTAGTTTCCGAATTGCATTTCAGAAAAGATATTTTTAAATAATCAGAGATTGCTTTTAACCTGCAGTATTCTCATTGCGTTTACTACTTAATAATATGAACCATTGATTCACCATTAGTAAGCTTCCCCTGTGCTTTTATCTTGAAACCTCATTAGCACTTGGGCTAATTGTCATTCAAGTGAATTCCCTTTTGAAATCTCTACTGAAATGTTTCTGGATACTGTTAAAAATGATAAATAATATATGCTTCATATACATTTAACCCATTAGCCATCTTCTAATAATGAATATTACTAAACATGATTATCCCAAGGGAATATGGCCTTGTGTGAATGTGAGCAACCTGGGTTTTTTGTTGTTACCATTATAAATACATACTACCTCTGAACATGCTTCTGTAACAAACCTACATTTGTAAATGGTAAAGAGATCCTCCAGGGTGCAAATTTTTACTCAATAGCATGGTGCAACTTCGAGCCCCCGTTCTACTGGCCCATAACGTATCCACCTGTAATGACCCTCCTTCACAAGCAGAAAAAACAAGACTCCACACACCAAAAATACCAGTACCAGTGGTACCTCAGTGGTGCTGCTATACCAAATTAACTCCTGCTGACTAGAATCAACAACACAGAGGTACTTTCTCGTTTTGTTTCTGGACCTGTCCGTATCCCCAGATTCCTGTCCTAAATCTGCAATACCCTTTCTGTCCAAGCCATAGGCATGCAAAACCTCCCACCTTTGCTTAGAGGCCCATATAGCTTTCCTTGGACACTGGCTTACAGCGGACCCGTACCAACATTCTTGAGATGTGTTGCTGCCATAAATTTTGAAATGAAATGGAAAATTTTTTTAACTTTCAACTTCTGATATGTTTTATATGTTCTATTGCATATAAAATATGGTTATAAGAGAGATCCATATTATTGCATTCTTGTTTTGTCTACATTTTACAAAGTCGCAAACCTTCAAAGAAAAGTGAATATCCTTCAATGGACTTTTTAGAATTAAACACCCAGTCTTTTATGGTAAGAAGCTATATGGTGAGAAGTGAGCTTGTTTTTAGAATTTTTGGCAAACAAAAATTTTTGTTTTGTGAGACCTTTAAATGTAGCCTTTTGTTGAAACATCTCTTGTTATATGTACTGTGTGGGTGTGCTTTCTGTAAGTGACAGTTCCAGTGTATATAAAAGTAGGTTGGTTTAGGTACCTCACTACTGTAGAGGACATGGTCAAGCTAGCATGGAGTTGCACAATCCTTGAGACTCTTCAAACCTGCATTTATCAAATAACCATTGTCTGAGTTTATATACAGCAAACCCAAGGGAAGGATCTGCATGCTAAATGCAGGCAGAATCATTTTGAGATGGGGGAATCTTACCTACAATGCTAAATCGGACTCAACCACCTGAAAACTTGCACAATATGCAAGACAAGCAGAACAAGATGAAGCATTATTACAGGGGTCTCAAACTCAACTCAGCATGTGGGCCGCAGAGCAAGATCACAGCCAGTCGG
>WMED01014765.1:0-13899 GCA_019650415.1 Pipa parva | reverse complement strand
AAGGATAAGTGCAAAAATAACCGGGCCACGAAATTTATAGTTTGGGAAACACTGTGCTAGGATATTACAGGTATTTACCATCACATGTTAGTAATTCCCTCCACTGAGGACTATTGGATACATTGTGGTTTAAGTGACTCATGGCTGTGGAAAATGGCACATTCAGGCATTAGGGATAGGCAGCAGCCATCTAGGGCACTGCCATATGGTACTAGAGGGGTTTGCACTGCTAACTATCTCTCTTGGCATTAATGGGCGAATTCACAATAGTACGAAGTGAGGTGTGGAGTCTTCACGTCACTTCGCACTGACTGATATGCGCTCGCTGATGTCCTGCACGCGGACATCAGCAAGCGCTTTAAAGGGATTCCAGTCTCGGTGAGGCAACTCGTTTGATACATGATGTTATATGATATATATTTAATATATATCATAACATGTGATATGTCATATATTACATGATGTGTGATATGATACATATTAAATGATATATCTATATATGATATGATATGCTACTTACTAAATGGCTTGTGATATGCCATATAATACTTGACATGTAACATGCCACATTTTATATGATATATATATATATTATATAATATGTATGTGAAGTGCCTTAAATTACATAATGTGCAATGTGCCATGTTAGATTACACGTGCTATGCCACATATTACACGATATGATATATATTACATATGTATGATATGCTATATATTACCTGACATGCAATATGCCATATGTTATGGTGTGATATGCCATATATTGTAGACAGTTAGGGATTCCTAACTTTCTAATAGAGGAGAGGAGAAAGTGGGTGTGTCTAGTAATAAGTACAGTACAGTGTATACCAGCTGCTTACACATCTGCAGTCACTAGTTGTACCATAGACAGTCACAGACAGTGTTTATTCCCTGCAGTGGCAGCAATGAGGCTTTATTGCAAAAGGAAGAGCTCAGCAGTATAAAGGGTAAGTAAGAGTTAGCCAGTCACAGGCACACTGGGTGGAATTTAGTATGGCAGCCAGCCTGCGGCTTTGTCTGCCCTTTAAATCCTTCCCCAGGTGAATTGCAACCAGCTCCTCTTCCTGCAAATAGTTCCAGACTTTTCTAATGTAACCCTTTCCTTTACTGACACCCCGCCCAAATCACTGCATCACTAACCACATCCATCACTGGCCAGGTATGGACTACACCGATTAGCCAGTAATGTAGACTCCTCCCCCACCCCCACATGTGTGGGCGTTATCTTTAAAAGCACCTCCCTACTCTAGGAATTCTGACTAATTGTTAGCTTGCTAGGAAAGATTGACATTTTCCATTAAAAGTTTTATCCAATCCCAAATCGGAAAGAGGGTTTTCCTTTCCATAGCTGTCAGTGTGGATTGGTCAGCATTTTCGACCGACAGGTAGATCCCCCAATCATGTGAGAACCCGCGCTGTCCTGGGATTTCCTCCACTTCGCTTGGTCTGGCTGTAAGTCAGTGCTGCTGCTGCTGTGTCAGAGCGCACAGTGTCCTGTGGCAGGCAGGGAGAGGCGAGCATGACTTCCACACACACCTTCCAGGGTCTGGAGAGTGAAGGCAAGCCTAGCTCTAGGTGAGGCCTCGGTATCAGTTTACTATGGTCGAGGTACCTGGAGTGGATAGGATTTGGGGGGGTTGTTGGGTAGAACACTGCTCCTTGTTTGTAGACATGTGGATGGGTCCTTGACTTAAGCCCACCCGAGCTCTCATGAAGTAGGTTCCCAGCAGGCTCTGTGCCAGCCTGGAGGAGCACCTGTGGGTATTGCAGACATAGGGAGGCGTAATACGGCAATGCTGAGCCACTGATCTACCATACAGCTTAAGCCTTCTAATAGGGAAGGGATATTTAACTACGGCAACGTCGTTATTAGCAGTCCTTGGACTTTTAACCCTTTGTAATACACACGGTTCATGCAGACAATGTAGATTAGGATTATAAGGGAAGCTTTGCTTTATAAAGGACATTTGCTGGTGTGTTTCATAGTACCTGCCTGTATTTTTGTGTATATATTTGGCTTGTTTTTATTTTGTGTTTATTTATTTTTTTGTCTCTGAGATTTGAACAGGTTAATAAATTGTTGTCAGTATATGGAGTGATTGACCTGCTGGTACTTTATGCAGTGCACAGGGCTGGGATTTTACTCCAGGAGGTAAAGCGCCCCAGCCCCATTCTTTGTTCTGCATTTCTATATTTTTTTTATGCCACATTTCATAAACCCATCAGGCAAGGTTGTTAATAAGAGATCATTGCATGCGATAGATGGATGTGAGAACGCTAATGGAAATATGTGGAGTTATAAATATTGGCATGAAATGTTCTCCAATTGTCAGAACAATTAAACCCCTGACAGGCTATAGACAAAACTCAGTGCAGTGGTACTGATTTTGTGGAGGATCTTGTGTCAGTGCTTAACACAGTGTTGAATGAGACCACACCTAATTACATGCACTCTCTAGAGATGGTGCAGTCTCTTTTGTAGAGCTAGGGGTAGTCAGAGGAAATCTGTAACCAGCAATTTAAATGTATTCCAAAGGAAGATGATGCAACGTATTTTGTCAGACAATACAAAGGAAAGCATAGAGCATAAATGTACTTACATTGTATGACTTCTGTGTTGCTTTGTGTACCTGCATTTTGTGGACCCTTTGTCTGAACTTGTGTTACTGGTCAGGAAATTAAAATATTGACACAGTGGTGGAATAATCAGAATTGCCCCAGAGATTGCAGTGCACTTTCTCAATCTTAACTGCAAAGGTTTTGCAGTTTAACTAGGGTGGTAATAGGAGTTTTCCAGTGAATTTGCATGTTTTTGCACTATGCATCTTATTTTTTGCATGTGGATGTAGTGACTAATATAAACTGGCAAAATGTAGTTCAGCAACATAGGAGTTCATGCATTCTCAAAATGCTAATGTGTCCAAAGTTAAATTATATTCTTAATGTAAAATTTTAGTATAGACTACCAAATTTTAAAAACACTCAATTTCATAAAGGTGTTTTCCCACCAAATTTATTCTTCATCAGGTGTGCCAAATGGTTTTATCTACATCTAAGCCCTTGGAACATAGATTCTTTTAACAGCCAAAAGGCCTATAGGCCATCTTTAGGTAAATATTCTGTGTGACCCAATTTCTATTGTCTGACTCAAGATGCATGAGATATTAAAAGTTAATTGTGGCAATTTGCATCTGACTCAATGCATTTTTTTTTTTTTTTTTTTTAATGCAACTGCATATTGAGGTATGGAATGAATATTTTTGCAGTACAATTAATGCACAATCTTCCAAGCCACCTACTTGATTTTCTTCTGTAGAATGCTTAATTTCACAAGCCTTTGTCGTGTATCAGGTCCACCCCCTACTGAGAAAGCTGTTGTCCTGGGCATTGATTTCTTACTGTGCATGTGTGAAAACCAGCCTTATGGGAGTTTACAGTTTAATTTGCCATGTGACATTCCTCAACTTGTCAAACAATATGTGTGATGATGCGTCAGGGTTCATTAATCATATTAATGAAGATCCATTATGGCGGCTGTGAGATACTTGCAAAAATGGTTTTATAAGACAGCTCTACAGCCCAAAGGTATTTGCTACTTTTCAAGATACCTGTTTGGGTGCATTAGTTTAAGGACTATGTAACATAGCTATAGGATGCCCCTTTGCATTCACAAAAATGTTTAGAGAAAACACTTAGAATGTAATGGAAATGTCATTGTGTAAAGTGGCTTACATGGCAAAATTAAATTAAGGGGGATGGTTTGCAATAGTTTAGGCAGTTAAAAGCTATTTTATGAGATCATTGATGCTTGTACAGAGTAGAACCAAAGAAATATAACACACATAACAACATGTCCTGGGATTGAGCTCAATTAAATATTTTAATTGTCCACATTTATCTGTATTAGAAAAGCTTACTAGACTGCTGATTGAAATAAAATTTTCAGATAGACTCAAGGATATTTTTCTATTGTAAAGATTCAGTCAAGTACAAAAATCTCCCAATGCAAACAGATAAGAGTGCTATAACATTTCTGCAAGTAAGAGTATAGAAGGATTCAAACTTTACACATCTCTGAAACCTTGAGGTGATTTGTTAGCTAGATAACAAATGTCTCTGACTTTCTTGAGTTGGCTGAATTTATTTTAAAAAAAGCTCTATAAATAATTGCAAGGGTTTTTTTCAAAAGATCTGTAAATGGGCTGCCAAAGATTCTCAGGATGCCATACAGATCCAATTGGGCTATCTTAATTCAGACAATTATCATTTGTGATAATTGGGATAAAGCAGTTTTTCATGTGTCCTGCTAAATATACCGTAGTTTGGTGCAGTCTTGCCACATTAGATAAATGTTACAACATATGTAGCCCATTTGGCCATAAGCCAGGACATAGTAATTGGATTAAGTGCTGTATTGATTTATTGTTTGCACAGGCAACTCAGTAGCTAATACGAAATGCTGTACGATTGCTGCTGCAGTTTGAAGCAAAATGGCAGTTTGTGATAGGTTCACACTGGTGTTTTTATAAGCAGCGTATATACGCTGTGCATAAAAACAAAAAAGCTCTCTGTGTGAACCTATGGACTTGCCTTTTTCCAGCCACACTAGCATATGATGCGCATACGCTGTATCCAGCATGCTGGCTTTTGAATTTTTCATGCGTATATATGCCACACACAAAGTGCAGCCTGATAGGAGGAGCAGGCGAATGCTGAGGGAGAGTTCAGACTGCGTTGAGTAAGTGCAATAAGAAAGTTCCTCTAGAATATACGCTGGCCTGAATTTGCTTGTGTATTTTTGGGAGGCACTTTCCTAAAATACCTGGTGCAATTACGCTAGTGTGAATGTAGTCTAACACTTCAGCTAGGACAGCATTGTCATGGTAAGGATGGACCACATTCTGAGAACTCAGTGTTTGAATACATGATTCAACCATATTATATCTATTCTCAAAATTCTATGTCAAAATTCCCTCCTGTATGTTTAGCCCTTTTATATCTGCCATCAAACTTTCATGGGACATGTTCCACACCTTCATATAAAGACTGATTTATAGTTCAGCAGAATACATTAATGGAACAATTGTTTACTAACTTCTTGTAACCCATAGCAACCAATCAGAGGTTGGATTTTGTTATTCTTTCTCCCTTAGTGCAATGAATTCTAACTGTTGATTGGTTTCTATGATTTGCCAGACCTCTGTAATCATTTCTGTTTGAATTCCCTGTATGTTCTTTAATGCTTTGCTTCAATTATCACAAATGCTACCTTTTAAGAAAGCTTTAGGAAGCGGTTAATTGTTTTGGCTATAAATGTAGGTATTTTTTCTTTGTCAGCTCTAACTTGACACAGTTAGCCTTTGTTCTGTAAAAAGTATTATAACTCTTTCATTCATTCCATAGTAGGGTTTTGTTAAACCATCTAGAACAATGTACACCAATCTAAAATTAAACATTTTGGTTTACATTTCCTTGGCAGGTTTCTTTGCACAAGGTCTTGTTATTTCAAACAGGATAACTAATCATTATTTTTAATAATTATAGTGGTTAATGCCTTTACATTATCTTTAAAGTGGTTTATTCCAAATTAATACCCACATTTGAGGGATAGTGTATAAACTCAGCCATTAACTATAAAGTATGTTTTCTAAGTCCTTTGTTTAACTTACACATATGTTTCTCTTTGGATGACACACCTTTTTTTTTTATTATAGTTAAGAGCCTACTTTTTTCCTCCCAGTCTTTTTAGAATATCAGCTGATCCATGTTTCATTACTATCTTGGAGATCTAAAAGAGCATTTTTCTAGTTCATTCTGTGGAGATTCACTGAATACTTACTGCATTGCGTGCAGAAATCTCTAACAATTTAAGTCTGCAGCTGAAACAAATTCAATTAGTCCAGTTTTACATGTGACCACAAATTGGGGGGGCTTAGTCAGAGATCTGTTGGCTATAGAAACTCTACCATGGGCAGATAAAAATGCAAGCAATCTAACCTACCTTTCTGTAGCAACACTGATAAGTAATTCTACTCTTCACATACATTAGCACTTTGCTGTCACAGGCCTCGAGATGGCTACATATCTTAAAACTGTTTACTTTAGGAGACTAAATTATTGTCAGTTTGTTATGAACACCCTCCCAAGACCCAAAAAATAGCTGTTGCTATTTTAAGCACTTTCAACTACACAGTGGAATTCAGGGTTGCAATACAATGGATCAGTTTTACAGTTAGGTTGTATAGCTAGCATGTGGCTTAGTATAGACAATAGATTTGTATTTTTTTCCTGGACTATATGGAATGGGAACGTTTAGGTAATTGTGATAGATTATTTGGCATTTTCAGCCTTTCCTCACACATTCCATCGTAGATAAGTAGTGGACAGAGACATTCTTAAAATTATGAAATACTTTGCTGTAAAGCATGCCACATGCAAAACAGCTGTTAAGTTTTTGTTTAATGACCTTGTTGTAATATTTGTTTTTTTTTAGATTGGGAAATCCCATAAAATGGGTTTAGTTTTAGATCTTGCTTGTGAACCTTAATTAACTTAACCATTCTGTAGAGAATTCCATTTTGCAGGAAGTATTTTAGACTTGTTTATTCCCTGCCAGGCTATACAAGTTCTCAAACCAGATGTTTTACATTGGTGATTTTGTTGCAGCCTGTCTTTCCTAAGGTATGAGTATCTTTAAAAGAGCAGAATACGTTTTTGAAAACATGTACAAATGAATGCAATTTCAATTCAATTACGTAATTTGGAATTTAGTGCAACCCTCTACATCTCCTCTGTGTGTGGTCCAGGCTTAGATGTATATGTATGTATATTTTTTTATTTATAAAGCGCCACAAGGTTATGCAGCGCTGTACAATCCAATAATAGTTATACACTATAATGTGAATTTCTTCCTTAGAAATAGTGCTTCAAATTTTCCTTGTTTTGGAAAAATAGCTGTTCCCTTGGTACTTCCGTCTTTGTATCAAAATACATCCAATGAAGCAACGCAAGAGACAGGGTCCTGTCTCTTATGTTGCTTCATCAAAAAAGGGAAAAGTGTTTAACAAAGAACAAGTGAAGTAAATTACAAGCGTATAATCAAAATAATACATCTCTCTAAGTGCCAGGCCATGATTGAAATGAGGATGGAGGTGTTTGCCTCATAGAGCTTACACTCTAAATAGGAGGAAGACTTACAAAAACAGAGTAGCAAGTGCAGTAGCATAAAATGTCAGTTCATTAGCCTATATGTGCCAATTAAATTGGAATATGAATACAAAATAGAATAAATAGCTGATTAAATATGGACATGAAAACCAGAGTTGGTTCTCCAAGTGGTTAAATTTCACTTTAGTTTTGAATATAATGATGGATTGCTCTTGGTTGATGTAGAGGGGTATAGAATTTCAAAGATCAGGGACAGCAAGAGAGAATGGTTAAAGACGAGAATGGTCAGTGAAGGGTTAATTTAGAAGGTTGCCTTGTGAAGAGCATAGTTGACAGCTAGGTGTATGCGAGCAAACAAGGGAAGGAATGTAGAGACGAACAACAGAGTGAATTGCTTTGAATGTCAAAAGTAGGACACTGTAAATAATACGTTCTCTAACTAGGAGCCAAGGAGCAGAGAGGAGTTGATAGGGAGACTTCTTGGGAGAAAGTGAGATGATTCTAGCAGCAGAGTTTAGAATAGATTGGAGCAGGGAAAGATGGGGAAACTGGAAAGCCAGTTAGAAGCGCATTGCAATAGTCCAAACTTGATAAGACGAGGGCATGCATCAGAGTGTTAGTAGTGTCCTGAGAGAGAAACGGATGTATCTTGGCAACGTTACAAAGGAAAAATTGACAGTTTTTAGCAATAGTAGCGATGTCCTTGGAGAAGGAAAGAGCAGAGTCAAAAGTCACCCTAAGACAATGTGCAGAAGCAACAGGGTTAATGATGACATCATCAACTGAAATGGAAACAGAGAGCAGGAACAATTTTGTTCTTTCAGTAGCTGGTAATCAAATATTGACAATACAGAAAAATGTCCTATAACGTATCCTACTTTCACTTGGATTTAGTTGAATCCATTCCGATTTAAAAAGGTTCTTTATAGGCGTATTTTCATAGGTGTTTTTTCCTTGCCTTTTTTGCGATTACAAAACGTAACGTGTTTGAAAACGCAACGTATTTTTACGCTGTGTGATCACAATTGTTATATTCCTATTGAAACTACTGTAGTCACATAAAATACGCTGTTTTCCGTGTGCCCAAAGAAATGCCGCAGGCAGCATTCTAGCATAATACGCTGCACATGATACACTAGTGTGAACACTTTTCTTCCATTACCATTGTTCTATATGGATTTTTTTTCTGGTGGTTTTTTCTCAGTGTATTTTTGCCAGAGAATTTTTTTTTTTTTAATACACTGCGCACAATACGCTAGTGTCAACCTAGCCTGAAGCATTTACATTATATAATTCTTTATTGTATCCAGTTTTATAGCAGAGAGGTTTCAAAATGTATCATGTCATTTAAAATATCTGGTATTAAAGAGCTGCCATTATATTTTAAACAATTTATAGTACATTGATCAGACACAGCCCTCTATTTGGGGTCATGTTTATCAGTTACATGCAGCTTAGAAGACTACAGGATGATTGTACCGCAAATATTTAAACTGAGCCACTGGCTGTCTTATTTATGGAAGCGTCTGACAGCTGCTTTAGATTCAGGAAATATGAAGATCCATACTTCCTCTTTGAAACACATCCCCTTTTTATTTAATCCTATAGTTCTCTTCTAAATGCTCCTTAAAGATGCATTTTTTTTGTGCTCGTTCTGAGTTTTAAAACTCTAACCATTCATTTTACAGTTGATATGCAGTTGACTTGTAGATTGGCTTTTAGTGTAAACCTTATCTTTATTCCAGGTATCTGCAAAGCTCTGATCCTTTATACAGGTCTATAAATAACTAATACAACATTTTTCTTGAGTCTTCGCCGCCTTCTTATAACTTAAAGTACAAGTATAAGACTTGGTTATACTTAAAGTGTATGTTATTTGTATTAAGGCTGTTTTGAAACATTATTATTTGAATATCCATAGGATCATGCAATGAACATTATGATCCAGTTCGTATTATTTTGAATTCAAATTAAAAGGGAATTCCTATAATTTATCTCCTTGTAGAAAAAGAGAGAGAAAACAAATTAAACATCCAACTCCACATCAAAACACTGTAAAAGGTCTCCCACCCCCAGCAATTAAGTTTCTCCAAAGTTGAAACATGGAGTAGGCCATAGTGTGGCCAAATGTGCCCTGTATAATATATTTTATTCCCCCCACCCCAACAGAGCAATCGGGGTAAAGAAAATGTAGTAGTCTGTAACATGTAGAATACTATGCAATGACCATGAAAGGTCAGAATATACTGTTTTCTATAACACAGGGCTGCTGTATATGCAGACGAGGGCAACTGCTCTGTATGTAAAGCCAGGTCTAACCAACCTCTATCCTTGAACTGGATGTTGTAGTTTAGTTGTAATTATAGCACAGACTTTTTTGAAAGCTCTTTACCAGGTGAGAAAATCATTAGATGCAGAATGCAATCAATTTGTTTCTTTTTTTTCAAATACTTTTTATGAAAAATCTCCAACTGGAAATACTATCTGTTATTTTCTACTCCTTTTGATTCTATATTTTGTTTAGTATTTTAAACACATGCCTTTTTCTTTCAAGTGAAGGTTGCATTTCTTTTCCAGTACATATATTTACCATGTGAAAATTCCACTCAATGTATTTTTACAAGCGGTAAAGGCCTAATCGTTATTTGGGAAGGAGAGAATAGTTTGAATTTTTTTGTAGATAAAACAATTAGTACATCAAATGTGTATTCCTTGGTAAATTCTGGAATTTTATTTTGTTTTCCCTTTAATGCTAAGAATTATGTTGTTAAAGTAGCATCCTTATATTCTCCTTTAAAAGGGGGCCTAAAGGTAAAAAACAAAAGACTGATTAAAAAAAACTTACATTATATTGAGATGAATCACTACAGTCACAGCATGAATTGTGCTGTAATTATCCGGCACCCGATGCTTCTTCATAGCATGCAGGCTGACAGAGAAGCCAGTGTGTAGCTCCTCCCACTTGGTTCACTGGCTTCACACATCATCACGATGCACATTGCAGGGAGCGTTCTCATTGGCCCCCGCAATGAACGTGATAGTTCAACCATTTTTCACCAGCAGTGAACCAAATGGGGGGAGCTTCGCGCTGACTTCTCTGTCAGCTTGCGCTGTGAAGAAGCATCAGATGCCGGGTAATTACAGCACAATTCATATTGTGACTGTAGCGATTCACTTCTCTATCTGGTAAGTTTTTTTTAATAAGTCTTTTTTGTTTTATACCTTTAGTTTTCCTTTAATGCTTATAGAACAGTTATGGGTCATTACAGTTTTATGTCACTTTGTCATAGGTTTATAAAATTACTTTAGTGAATGTTGATTTCAGTGTTCAGCTCAATGGCATAATCTCTAAATTTTATCTCTTGGTGACAAGATGTTCTATGCTGAAAATACCTTGTTTGTGTCTGACAGTAGTATATAGTGGCTGAGCTTTAATTTATGGGATCTGTTGGTTATGGCATCCTGCCAGATAGCAAGGAATAAATACATCTTGGCTGCATGTATTTTTAATAAAGGTCTTTACTTATCCGGCCTTTCATTTACATTTATATCTGGCAGGAGGAAAATTAAATTATTTAGCGATCTAGTGTTATGGCTTCACATGAAGATGCATCCCATTGTTTTGAAGGGACTCTCATTTCCATTTAGATTTTTGTGTCCATCTGAGTAGAGGCTTGTTTGTGACATGTATTATACATGTCCCCATGTCATCCATATGGATCTGCATTAAAACATGGGAATTGCATGAACATAACAGCTGCTTTTAGAACTCTGTAAAAGAGGGTGTTGGCTGTTTGAGTGCTATTGGGTATTGTACTGGGATCCAGAGAGCAGCAGCAGAGTTGTCAAATCAGGTCGACTTTGAATTGACTGTTATGATAATAGTGTAGTTATGGGTGGCCAGCACAATATAGAAATAATTAGATGATAGTGTATTAAAAGAACAGTAATGTCAAAAAAATAACAATAAAAAACATTTGAATTATATCTATTAAGTAAGATATTTAGCTTGAAAAATGGGGAGCTGTGCTATACATTTCCTGTATATTCTTTATGTAAAGCACCATACAAACCAATGGGACTGGATGAAGATGTCTTTTTAACAGCATGGCATCAGTAAAGAACAGACAAATTCATGAATTAAACTTCAAATATAGCATTTTTACAAGTTCTGTATTGGAATTACTGCCATACCAATCCAAACTGGAATTCTGATTTTTATTTTTATTTTCGTGTCCTAAAATCTCTGTACTTTTGGTTACAGTAATTAAGTTGGGAGTTTTTGTGGGTACTCTCTAGGAATTTATACCAGAAATTAGAGGGAGAATACTTTTTTGTTGATAGCACAATTACATTTCTACAGATTTTCTTGATTTTTAATGGATAATTATATTGGAAATTGTTGTAAACTTTCAAAGCATTGAGCTCCCGTTATCTGGCAGATTATAAATGAAGTTAGGATACAGTGCTGTGCCATATCCTTCAGACAGTGGGTTAGGGCTGCAAAATGCTGCGTCTCGCACTGGAGTGCTGCTGTCCATTTTGAGTAAAAATTGGATTTAAATCAAAATGAGTCTTCAAATAAATTACCTTTTGTTCATTTAACCTAAATGCCAGCAGCACAACAAGCCTGGAGTCTTTCCACAATTTTGCAGGCTGTCCCCAGTGATCCTCAATTCTGGGTCTGAATGATCTGGTAAAATGTGTTGCGAGTCAGTGGACGCCTAAGGGGAAATACTTTTCTGAGGAGATTTGCTGTTAAATACAGTATTTTGCTAGTTTTTCATTTTTGCGCTTCCTTCTTTTTCGGCATTTGTGTGCACATTCATCTGGGGCAGCTGCCATTCAGGCATTCACTCGTCTGCTAAACTTTCATAAACAGTTTAAAATACAATATTGCTAAGGTAGTTACATTGACTTGGGCAGTGACAGGGCCTTTGCTTATTGGAGCTGGACCGTACAAATGTATTGTACAGAACATTTTCTTTCCCTTTTTAACCATGTTTTCAGCATTAGAATGCTGCTTGCTGGCTTTTTTAGCAGTGGGAGGGAAAAGCATTTAAACAGCAGTAGTTGGTGAAAGTCACTCATGTTTAACCATTAGCAAGCAGGCATGAGAGAACGACAAGGCAATAGTGATATGAAAATCAGCACCATTTCCTAAAACGTAGTTTAAATTGGCAGATCTCTATATGCATGTACTAGGTTTGTTACAAACATTGTTGGTGAATACAAGACGAAAGTGCTTTACATAAGGTTTTACAAACTTGTGGATTGTGTGGCTTTCTGTAGACTGAGAAATCATACAGATTGATAGTGCCTGAGTAGACTTCCTAGATCACCTCCTTTATGTTGATTGACTACCATAAGGGACATTACATCACGATGCCATGTATGCAAAAGGGGTGACAAGAATGGTATAAACTGTGCCTAAATTTGTGTTTTGTACTGACAGGTCCAGGAAATAGTCTGTTTGAAAAGTATTGAGGTGTGATTACATAAACTCCCTTCCAACAATTGCTTGTCTAACATCTTGTCATTCTTTGTAAAATGTACATTAGACATTAAACTTGTATGAATGTACAGGAACTACTCTCCAGCAATTGCTATTAAAGGGAAAATAAAGCTGTTGGAAAGGGTATCCTTTTTTGCCAATTCTCTTTGAATAGCTGATTTTAACATCCATGCTATGTAATGGTACGCCAGAAAATGTTACAACTCAAATGTAAAGTTTATAATTCAGGCTTTGTTGCACTGCTGTATCTGTTTATTGGTATAGTAGCTAAATGCTGTCATTGAAATGATGTCAGATTTACACATAAAGTTCTTAAAACGTTTTAATGTGGAAACAATGGTATGAAAACAATACTAACACATTAGTTAGACAAGTGTAACTTTGGCATATTAAGAATATGTAAGACAATGACATAAAATGTATTGGAGTTCCCAACTATCAAACATGGTTCCATGATCATTCTTTTAATCTTTGTTCTTTATTTTTAGAGTTTTAAAACCCCCTGGAGGTGGTTCAAGCAGTATTTTTGACAGCCCCAGTGAAAGCACTGCTCCTGCTAAGCAACACAAGATGGCTTCCAATATATTTGGATCAACGCCCGAGGCTGAGAGCCAACAGAAGAGATCCAATCCTCCAGGTTAGCGCTAGATGAAGCTTCTGTACACAATGGATAGTATTTTCTTTTCACAATAGTAGAACATTAATTTGTTTAGTGGGTGGATACTCTGTGTGGGGTGTTTTGTTTTAATAAATTTAAAAAATGTATTGCACTAATAAATCAGTGCAAACCCTTGCTTTTATAATTTTGTTGCAGAACTATGTAGAATGAACTCGCATACCAGTTCTGCAGGCACCTTTTTATGTCCTTCATGTATGCCAAAGGTTTAAAAACCATTGAGAGATTTTGTCTAGATGACTCTTGCTTCCCATTGAGTTATGGTTCCGGTGGCATCACAACATATTACTGACTCTTGGGCTGCTGGCACACTGGATGGCTTGGCACAGGCATTTATGTGTTGGCATCTGTGTAAACCTGCTGCCCCAGATCCTCCTTGACTTGCCAAAATAAGTGTGTGTTTAGCTTCCTTTAGGAACACAAACCTTACATCAGTTGCACATGGTTGTTCAGGTTATGGGAACTGTACATTCATGGCCAAAAGTTTTGAGAATGACACAAATATCATATTTTCACATGA
>WMED01014764.1:0-13899 GCA_019650415.1 Pipa parva | reverse complement strand
TTGGAATTCAAAACAAATCAGTTATATGTGTTAATGGGAAATAGTAAACAGCCAGGTCAAGGGGCCCTCCTGTTGATTCCGTTGACAGGTTGTGTAGATACGGCTTACTATTCTTTGTTGGAACCTGACATACGGATTTGGATCCAGTGGTTGGCTTGGGATCCAGTGGCTGGTCAACACAACTTTTTTCCTTCATGTTGGGAAATTGAGAGACCTGAAATTAGGCCAGCAAGCTACCACATCTCCTCTGTTGGTCACTTAAAAAGTAAAATGGAGGCAGGCACAGGAATTAGGGGGCAAGGTTCCTGTTTGGTGCAAAGTGACTTTCACTCAAAAGACAAAGAAAATATAGTGACCGAGTGCCAACATGAATTAGGAATATGGCAACATAGAAAGGGATGTAATATTCACGCGATATAGTTAAGGTGACATCACTTTCCTAGTGCTACTGTGGTCAAATTTGCATCACTGCGCCTCTGCTACTGTTAAACTGAATACCTGGCACTATGCATGAAATAGCATCCAAAGTTGTTTGCTTCTTTGGCAAGGCAATCCACTGCTTAGGGGATTAAGAAGTAGAGATTTTGCATCTGTCGGAGCAAAGAGCCCCAAAGTGAAGCAAATTCACTTTGGCTATAAAATTCTCCCTTTGATGAATAAGCCCCTCAAGGTTTATTTAGAACGCCATGCTTTCTACTCCAACTGCTGAAACTGAAATTTCAACAGGGATTCATGAAAAATTCTAATAAAAAAACAAAGAAAAGAAAATGGAACATTTTGTGTGTTTTTGTAGCGTTGGATTTACTCCCAATGAATACGCATCCCAACTGTTCTACAGTACTCTATAATCAGAGATTTCAGTATTCTTTGTCTTTCACAAAATCTGTTTAGTCAGGTTAAAACTAAGCAGAACAATCAATTTTAATGCAGAAAACATGGTGAATTTAACATAAAACAGAAACTGCAAATGATCACCATTTTGAGTTCTCTTGGGGGTTCAGCACCTGCTGATAAGAATAATTCAGCAGTAGATTGATTTCTTAAAGTGCACCTGTCATCTCAAAACTAATACCAAATTAGGTTGTACTAAATATAAATGTATTTTTAAAAAATGTATCTTTATACAGCTTTTCTCTGTCATCTTCCCTGTCAGCCTGACTTTTCTTTTCCGAGTCAGGTTGGGTGGGGCTAAATGATGATTGATATTAGACCTCCTCCAATCAGATCCCTGCTAGATTGTGATTTAAGGGATCTGATTGGAGGAGCTAAAATGTCAATCATTTAGCCCCACCCAACCTACTCAGAAAAGTCGGGTTGACAAGGAAGATGAGAAAGCCTAACTGCTGAAAATACTTTTTTTTTTCCTTTAGTGTTTAAAACCTAAAAGAAACAATTTAAATATAGTTTTTGGTTTAGATCTTCCTGCTTTTCCTTGGGAAAACCTTTAAATCAAAGTATTCACAAAGTAAAATCACAATGTACACCGTGATAGTTCATTGTACCTGGCAAGAGGCTTCTGCTTTTGTGCAGGTAGTAAACCCTTCTCTGATTATTATTTTGAGATAAATATTGACACATTGAAAATAGCTCAATATTGCAGCTTCCTTTTTAATGGAATGTTAAAACTAAGTTTCCTAAGTACCGTGAAGCAATATATGCATAAACCTAGCATAGCCATATGGGGTGGAGTAGGGAAAATACAAGTAATACAGTCATGCTTCTATAATGTGATTTGTATGGCTGTAGAAATAATTCAGTTTTCCCTATTAGACATAGCTGCTGATTGGCTGTGTTCTCTGTCTCCATCATATATATCCAGTGGGATTCCTCCTCTCAACATATACACCTCCTATCCCAGTTCTCTCCATTAAGACTTGGTTATGGATTACGCCATTGCCATCACCCTTCTCTTCTGTCTGCTCAGCCAATCACTGAGCCTTCCATTGCAGGTGAGCAAAATGGCAGCCCCTCGTAGACGAGAACTTCTCGCACACTTACATTGTATGTGTTTTGTCTGTTAAATCCCTATATAATCCATAGAACAAGAACTTTACTGTTTATTTGATTTTAGATCTTTCCATCAAGCAAAAATGAAGGTAAGTAATTAACATCACTATTTATATATCGGGGATGTTGAGTAAGCAATATGGAAACTTTCATTTATAATTCACACAGTGGGTACGTATGTCTCTGTGTAGGAACTGTTCATATGATGTACAGTATGTTTATAATAGGATAATGAGAAAGTAAATCCATAGCATCCTTTGATGTTATTGTGTAATGTAACTAACTCTTTCCCAGAAGGAACCAGTCCAGTGGATGGTGTGGAGAACATATTCAGCAGGATTATGAAAGCAAATCAAGGTAAAGTGGTTCTTAGTCTGTTGCTTCTATATGTAGAGAGAGAGAATCTAGACAAGTAGGAGCTATTATTACATTTAATTCATCATAAACTGGGAAGGTGCTTGTATCTAGTAAACATCAAGCTGATGGATCATTCTGAGTATTAAAGGGAATCAGTGATAATATCAACATAATAATTACAAGACACAGAGAAACTATGGAAATGAGGATCTTAAATATAAAAACCTTACATCTAATAGGAGAAAAGGGATTAGACATACAGTATATTAAACCAATAACTCAGTGATGGGTTTAGGATCCTTTAATTAGCATTTTATAATTTTGTATTCCCCAGTTTTATTTAAACTCAAACAGAGGCGAATACTGGTAACATTCAGTATCACTTAAGTCAATATCGATAGATTAGTTTAGTCAATATCTAGATGATGTCAGTGGTCTGAGATTGGTTTCTATGTTTGGCAATTCCAGGAAGCCAAAAGCAGCGCATTCATGGTGACATTGCCGTGAAAACTGGACGCAGCGCTATCAACTGTCAGGACTGCTTCTGGACAAAATCCAGCAGTGGTACAGTGTTGATTCCTTACACATTAGCAGATACATTCAGTGAGTATCTCTCTAGTATACCAATATTGTGCTTTTTCATTGTAAGGTACTTTTATTTTTAAAAGTCTATTGTTTTCTACTATTTTCTTATAAATAGATAATGATCAAATTACTATAATTCATGGGGCAATGGACAGATTCGCCACACTGACCTGTATTCAGTTCATCCCTCAAACTACTGAAACAAATTTCCTTTCCATACAACCTCTGGACGGGTAGGTGTGATAATCCATATCATTACAACACTGATTTCCACGATTTTGTACTCACACATGCAATATTCTAATGCTCACACAGAACTGAGATAGGAAATGTTCATAGTCTCATTAACACCACAGGGTCACCAACCCTGTCCCTTTAAAATAATTTTCGTTGCGGATGGTATCATTTAATAAAATTTCATTTCCGACATAGAACAGATAAATAGAAAGTAGATAAGAGAGGAACGGTTTCTTTAATAAACTGAATGAAAGTGAAAAACAACCAAGTTAATATATATTATATAATATATTATATAGCACAATACAGTTCATTTAAAAGAAGAGTGTATGTGTCTGTACTGTGTATATGTGTGTGTAAAAAATTAGCTCAGCACTGAATATCCCCATAATTACTTAACTCAAAAGGATAGATGTTGTCTTGTGCTAAGCTATCTTTCCTAAATGGCTAACCAGTATGGTGAGGGTACCAAGCCACTCACCTTACAATCAGCAAAGTAGACTGGATGGATCCCATCCATTTTGTAAAAATGAGTGATTCTATATCACAGTTATCCTGTAAGGTGTGATGCGACTTGCTGGTCATTCTTGCTGACCAGGTTGATATTCATTAGTCAACACCACTTAATTTATTAATAATTCCTAGAAAAATCTTCCTAGTGCCCTGGTTAATAATTTATTATTACGGCTTTAACTACTGCTAAAACACACTAGCGCTAGACCACTACTGTGTAACTATCACTCCTCTGTAATCCTCCCTCAAAACTCCTGCCTACACCCCTGGATACCAGTCCCACATGAGTACTATACTGAGACAGACTGTTAGTATATCTACAGCCTGTATGATAACCTTTACACTACAAAAAGATAAGGAATTAGGATTATATCCATCAATGAATATAACTATATTGATTTGATATTAAATATATTTTTTTGTACTTTCAGCTGTTGGTCCTACATGGGAAAGCAAGGAGGAGGTCAACAGGTGTCCCTGGGAGTAGGATGTATTTATGAAGGAGTTATTGAACATGAACTCAATCATGCCCTGGGATTTGTTCATGAACATTGTAGGAGTGACCGGGATAAATATGTTACTATAATGTATCAGTACATAACACCAGGTACAGCATAACAATATAGCTCATGAGAGATGGTCAATGTCATAAAATGACCATAATAAAATATATTCTATGTTCATAGAATATATTTTACATAATTTAAATATATTTTAAATCATTCTCACATCCAAAGAGCCAATGCTATTTTATTTTGTTATAGGGGCTGAGGGAAACTTTGTAAAGCTAGACACCAAGAACCTTGGCATGGAGTATGATTTTTCCTCTGTAATGCATTATGGACTGTGAGTATAATAATCGTGTCCAGTCGATAGGGCATATAGGATTTACACATCGCTTAAAATATTGGTAATGTGATCTTAAAGTGTTGCCCAACCTTTTTCGGCTTGGGGGCCATATAAATTTGCGACATGCATGTCACGGGCCACTTCAAAGTCACCACCTCGACAAAGTTTAATGTTACAACTGCAACAATTTTCCATAGTAAAGTCATGACTGTGACAATATTCTCATTATAAAGACACGACTGCGACAGTAGCAGCCTATTCCAACTGTCTTTAGCTGGCAAATTCACACTTATACGCAACAATTTGGAATTTGGACCGTGGGCAGGATTGCACCGCGTAGGTTGGGCATCACTGTCTTAAACCATTGCAATCATCCAAACGTTGTCCCTTTTACCTAATACTATTAAGTTTCCATATTTGACGTCAAACTGTTTCTGCAACTGGAAATATACAATTTAAATTAGCATTTTAAAAAATAGATAGATATAATTTTGAAAGTGATATCCCAAGAATTTTGCTAATAGGAGAAACCCTATATCTAAGCTAGAGATTGATGACCCAAAATGTTGTGAAATAAGAAACAAACACCAAACCCTCCCTACACAAAAAGCACTACAACTTTTTTAGATTGTATACAAATTCACCTTTTCAATATTAGTCTTTGTTTCCAAAATTGACTGCATTTATGGATGTTCACTGGCAAATAAATTTAAGATCATCCTTCCCCATTTCCAACAAACAAAATTCTCTTAAATAAGTAAAGGGAAAAGACAATCTGCAGCATTCTGTGCCTCATATGGATGACCATAAACCACAATGGGTAATGTCAATGTGTGGATACGAGTACTGTACAGAGTAATGGGAAGACTTTCATGGATGTAGAAGGTCCAATAGAAACAAACAATAGATGTTGGCGTGAATGAGACCCTAACCTACTTTATTAAACATGATATATTTTTGAAGCCACTTTAATGCGTATCATGCTATATTTTTTCTGCTGTCGCCCTTGTCTTATTTTCCCACAACCCATACCCATTTCTATAAAACAGAATAGAATGCCGTAGAGTAGACTAGAGGCCAAGGCCCAACTTAAAAATATTCAGGGAAAAGTCAGTATTGGGGAATGACTGCAAAACTTATCAAATGTAAATATCTATTAAGACAGTTTGCCCAAAGCCTTTAAAAAATCAATAATAGCCAGACTCCACTGTGTGCCCTAAAAATTGATCATGCCTTTAACAAAATGTTCTTTTATTCAACTTTAGATTCATAAAACTGAATAAAATATAATTTTTCCATATCTCCAGTCATCTCTTGAAAAGTAACACTCTGCTTTCTTTGTATTCCAGTGGGGCTTTCAGCAACACATCGGGTCAGAATACAATTGAACCCAAGCATGATCCTAACATTCCCATTGGACAGACAAATGGTTTCAGCAACTTGGATATTTCTAAGATAAATGCACTCTATCAATGCGGTAAGTACTGACAAAGATGGCTTTTAATGCCACGGCACTAAGTCAAAGACACTGTTCATGGGTGTAACAAGAAGAGTTTAATTGTGTCAAGAGACTTCTGTGTCATTATATTAGTAGGGCCAATAGTAATCTTAACAAGCAAACAGCGTAATGTTTGGAAAACACTACAACATTCTTAGTAAATATATTGTTCCACTTGATATTGAAACAATACCATAACTATCTGGATCTTTATTCAATAGGAAGGGACGTACAAGAGTTTGTTATAGTGCTATTTCTCCAGTTTGATATTGACTCTGTTGACTTTAGTTTTGTGGACGTTGTAATGTCCTGAGATACTAGACTATTACTAGACTTAGACAATATTATAACACTCTAATTGTGAATTGAGCAGATTAAGAATCTATTATTCTCCAAACTGATTAAACCCATTTCCATAGATTAAAAGGAAGTCAAAGGACCTGAAAACAATAGACATTACCTTTAAGGAATGGTAGTTGTCAGGTTCTATCTAGATGAGAGAACATTTTAGTATTCTCCAGTATTTTTTTATTCAGGTACCTGTAGTTCTATCCACAAGGAGTCTAATGGAACTTTCAACTCAGCCAATTATCCATCTGCTTATCCCAGTAATGCCAAATGCGTGTGGTTCATCATGGCACCATCTGGTTTGGTAAGCCTTCATCCATTTCATAGATGTTCATCAGTCAATAACTAATAGTTTCTGTACATATAATCTGCAGCTTACTGCTTTCGTAAATTATAGTGATCTGTTAAAATGAATAATTGCTTCAAAAGTTTCACCGATAAACTAATGACACTAGTTTCTGAGAGATATTATGCCCAGTGCTGCCAAGATGGAGGATTTCCTCCTCTTCTAAAGATAGAGGAACAATACACAACTATAACATACACATAAATGCATACACAGTCAAGAAGTCGAAAAAGAGGGCCTAGCTGGTACATTGGCTCGTGCCCCTATAGTTCCCCTAGCCCTGTATGGTCAATAGGCAACGTACCATTTGTTTAGTCCTTGCATTTTCTACTGCTCCAAATATAAAACGTAATGATATTGTAATACTAAATGCAGAAAGGATAAGTTCACCATAAAATAAACAGTTAGTAGTAATTAGTTATAAGTATGTTAAATTATTAAGTGTTTATCTCCATAGGTATCTCTGACTTTTGTTGCCTTTAACGTGAAGTCTTCTACCAACTGTGACTCTGACTACCTTAGAGTGTATGATGGACCCAGCCGATCCTCCCCAGTGTTACTGGATAAAGTGTGTGGGGCAGGATTGCCTCCTTCTATTATCACTTCCACTAATAGGATGCTGGTAGAGTTCATCAGTGGTACTGGGAAAACCACCACTGGTTTCAAGGCCTCATACAACACAGGTACATTAATTATTATACCGGGGTGTAATACAGGTAAAAGCAAATGAAACCAGTGATCCATCATTTTCTCTTTGTACATCCAGGAACTTCATAGCTAGTTATTGCTTTTAATGTCACATGCAAAGGCATTTGGAATTAGTCATTGTCAGGATGGTATTTGTACCCTTGAGAGAAATATTTAAGAGAAATCAAAACAAATAAAGTATGTAGTGGATACAATAAAGAAGAAAACTTTAGGATTTAAAACTGTGCAATGCTTTAAAAAAATAATAAACCATGCTTACATTATTAACCAGAGGATAATCTCACTTTAAAAACATCTTTTATTTTTATTAGTTACATGTGGAGGTACTTATTTCACCTTATTAAAAAGTGTCACCTCCCCTGGCCACCCTAACTCATACCCTCCTAAGACAAACTGCACTTATACCATTACTGCTCCGCCATCCAAGACGGTAAGGAACTAATCCGTTATCAAATCTACTGATAATGTAATGCTCACGTATCTTGTAACATCCACCTATTATCCCCTGACTTCATACTGTATGGTTCAGTGAATCACTTCCTCCATCTCTAACATCTCTTCCCAAACTGCATCTCTGTTTCCACAGTTACTGGGTGGTTTGGATTGCAGTTCATGACTACGTGTGTAAAATGTGTGGTCGACTGCCTGAACCATTAAAGAAGCGTCCCTGTTTCTACCAACTATATTATTGTATTCTCTTTCCCTTATCTAGGTCTCATTAAACTTGGAGACATTTAATTTAGAATCTGCCACTGACTGCAGTTATGATTATCTGGATGTACACAATGGAGACTCGGTTGATGCTCCACTGATAAAAAGATACTGCGGTTCTCTGAGTTCCTTCTCAGTGTCCTCCACCGGACAGTCCTTGTTTCTAAAGTTTCACAGCGATGACGCCGTGCAGAAGACTGGGTTCTCAGCTACCTATTCTTTTGGTGAGCCTTAGAAACCAAAATTATTTGACTCGATATTTCTGTTTTATTTTATTTTTAATCCTATTTAACCAACGTTTCACAAAATTGTACTTTTTTACTTTCAGTTTCCTCATCCTGAAATTCCTAAATTCCTGAAACAGCTGAAGATTTAGGAAAAAGGAGTCTTAGGAAGAAAGTTGTGGAGCCCTCAGAAGATAAAGTTTTTGTTGGACTTGAATTATATTGCAATTGTGTTATTACTAGATATAGAACATGTAAGCCAATAAAAATGATATAGCAACTGCTGTGTTGTAAATTTCATTCTGGATTATAGAGAACATCATTTCCTAAAATGACGTGGGACGAATTATCTACAAATCATAACAAATGTGCAGCAAAAGCTTGGAAGAAAAATTGTAATGGAGTAGTTGCTTTTTTTTTTTTTTTTAAAGTATTTTTATTGCCATTTTTCAAACATATTGAAGTATGGAAAACAATCAAGAGTATGGTTTACAATCAGGTTAATTCAAGTCTGCCAAACTTTTAGATCAACAGAACAAAATCAATGAAAGATGTGCGATTCCATAGAAGGAAATTAAAACTTAGCTGTCCAAAGGTGCATCATGGGAGTTGCATACACTGTAGCAAATTCGACAGAAAGAAATGAGGAAGTATTTGGAGTGACATGGGTAGCCAGGAAGAGTGAAGTGTTCACCCATGAATCAATGATACAAAACAATAGCTACATTTGAATAATATTAATAGTTGTTATTATGGATATGACTTAGCTGACTGGCCAACAATATGTGATAGGATTAATGTTCTAACAAGCCAATGTAATGAGTTAAGGTAACTCAGGATATTCCAGTAAATGTATCTGCAACCCATTGGAGATAACACACATGAATGTCCTGATGAGTTGGGTCAGATGACAAAATAAAAATCTTACAAGCATAGCTTTGCTGCATGGGAATATACAGCATTTTTCGCACATAGCGTTGAATTGTATTCAGCTTATCAACAACAAACATGAGTGCCTTACTTCATATTTTCAACAACAAAAAAATCAATAAAAAAGGTTTCCCTGTCTTTAGAGTATACAAAAAAAGTGTTGTTTTTTTTTTCTAATAGTTTCTCTGGCCAAGACCCTACAGCAGTGGTGGCGAACCTTGTAAAGACGGAGAACCCAAACTGCAATCCAAAACCCACTAATGTATCACAAACTGCCAACACTGGAATTTAAGGCTTCAGGAGATCCACAGCAGTCTTTTTTTCTACCTGCTTTTATCCCTTTGTGCTTGACTCTTTCATTGTGTCTAAAGCCAGCAGGGCAGTATAACCAGCCCTCAGGCATAAACATTAAAAGTCGGTAGTCCAGGGTGTCAACTGAAAATTTTGTGTATCCTGGCAATTTAGCTTGGAAGACTTGGGAAGGGGGGGCAGTGTTTCATAGGGAGCATCTCTTTGGAAAAAAAATATGCCTTAAGGTTCTCATCTGGTTTAAACCTGTAATGAGGAAATCAACTCAGAACAGGCACACAAACATGTGCAATCTCCACTCTCAACAACGTTACGCAAAAAAAAAAAAAAAAATCTGCTGTGATTTATTTCTTTTTGTCACAAGGAATGCACTTTATGTTCCACAGAGTGTTGGAACAAACCATTTCTAGAAAGAGATCTTTAAGAACAAGGGTTCTCCATAAACAATAGTCAACTAGTGCATGAACTGAATTTCTAAACAAGCAGGCAGTGGTGTGTAGTTCCTTGTCTGCTAAAGAACAATTCATATTTGAGTACTCAACAGGCCAGTGGTCATGCTCCCTATAGCTGTTTCTTCTGCAAGAAAGACATCTCCACATACTGTTCAGCACAGTATGTATATACATACATAAATCCAGTTTGTTTACTTAGACTTTTACAGGGTGAAAAACCAAGGGGCCGAGCCTAAGGAACCCTTTGGTCTTCATCCTGTAAGAGTCTAGTTTGTTAACCAGTGTAAACTTTCATTGTGGTAAAGAGGGTTCACTAACCCCTTGTTGCTTTGCCCACGGTTACTACCCCTTAGTTCTTCAAAAAAGGTAATAATGACCAGGTCTGTCTTAGCTCCTCTAGAGTCATACCGTAACTGTAGTCCCCCCACGTAACCTGTGACAACGTGATGTGGTATAGTTTAAGTAGCCAATTTCAGGATCTGCTTCCATAAGCTTAGCTCTTCCTTCAATTATATTCCATCGTAACATCCCCCAACCCTTATTTTGTGAATGCTGTCATATCGACACATTAACACAGCATACTCCAAATATATGATATACTATATGGCAGTTATCTTAACTTTTATACTAAAGCTTCTCCAAGCCTATCTGGTCATAAATTTCTGCTAGTTCTTAAAGTACATCTCTAGCTTCCATCTGACATTACTTACAGGGTGATCCCTACACATACATGTTCCTTTGAAGTTATTTAAAAAAATATCAGTAATGTTCTCTTAAACTATTACAATCATCCCAGCGTTATCCTTTTCATAATTTGATTACATTTCTTTAACCACAAACCTTACATCCAAAGAGCAGTGCTAATGGCCTTTCCAGATAGTGAAACATGAAAAAAATTGGTTCAGATAATGTCCGGGGACTATGATATCCTTATGTTATAAAGAGACCTTATGGGGGTTATTCACTAAGGTGCGAATTCAACTGTTGAATTCTCAGATGGTAGATTCCCATAGCAAATCCGCAACAATTTCCCCATTGTAAAGTCGCGACAATTTTTTAAAGTTAAGATTGCGACAATTTTCCCATAATAAAGTCGCAACTGTGAAAATAATCTCATTATAAAGACGCGACTGCAACAGTAGCAGCCTATTGAGACTGTCTTTATCTGGCGAATTCGCACCTGTATGCAACAATTCCGACTTTAATGTATAACCCCCTGAGAGATGACATGATATGTTGGAAATTAAGGAACAGGCACCAAATCCCCTGTACATACACCAAATCCCTTGTACATACACAATAATTACTACAACTTTTTGATATTTTACACAAATAAATGTTTTCAGTATTAGTTTTTGTTCCAGTAGTGATTTGACTGCAATTTTTTAGTCACAGATGCATTTAAGACTTAAAAGGAGGTAATTCAGGAAAGTCCGAACTTTCCTGCCGATCCTTTGATTCACATTGCAGATACAAGTACGCGCTTCCCTGCTCTACTGCCTGTGGAGATTAGCGAATGCTTTAAAGGTACTTCGGGCTCACCTCGAGACTACTCGAGTCACCTTGCCAAGCCAAAGTACCTTTAAAGATTTTGCTGATCTCTGCATACAGGAGGGCAGGGAGCGCGTACCAGTCTCTGCGAAGTGAATCGAAGGATCAGCAGGTAAGTTCGGACTTTCCTGAATTACCCCGAGGGCGAAATTTATTAAAATCTATAATCGAGATATCGAAAGGTTTTTAATGATATTGCGATTTCGATATTGCCAATATCGAGATATCGGAAGTTTATTGATATAGCGATATCGGTAATATCGATATCGTGATATCAAAATTCGAACGAACCAGTAATTTCAGTGGCAGAATGGCTGAAAAATTCAGTAGCGTGATATCGGTAAAAATCGTTTGATATCGCAATTTCTGTAATTTTAAACGATTTTAATAAATTTCAACCTTATGAAAAAAACAGATGAAATCTGCAGCATACCCTACCTTAGATGGATGACCATAAACCACAATGGGTAATGTAAATGCATGGATGCGAGTGCCATGCAGAGTATTATGAATCCTTTACATTAAACAAAAGGAAGGTCTAACTGAAACATACCTTTTAAAATTATACTCAATATGCTGGAGTCAATGATGCCCTAATCTACATTATTAAACTTCATATATTTCGCTCAGGGAGGGTAGAAGTGGCCAAGCCCCAACTTGATCTTATCTGGGGAAAAGTCAGTATAGGTATTGTCTACAAAACTTAGAAATGTAAGAGACTTTTTTGTCCAGAAGCTATATGTATCTTTCTATAACCGTCAGTGTTTATTATCCATATCAATAGCCATACTCTACTATCTTGTCTTAAAAAAATGATCATACTTTTTAGAAAACACTCTTCTTGGACCTTATAGCTAGAAGACTAAATAAAATAACAGCATTCAATATCTCCAGTCACCCCCCCCGGAAGTAACCCAACTCTCTGGTTCCTTTATATTCCAGTTGGGCTTTCAGCAACACATCCGGAGAGAATACAGTTGTTCCCAAGCCTGACCCTAGTGTTCTCATTGGACAGAGAAATGGACTGAGCAACTTGGATATTTCTAAGATAAACAAACTACATCAGTGTGGTAAGGACTGGAAAAGTTGGCATTGTATGGAAATCTAAGGAACAGTTTATTATGTACATAAATAGAAACTCGAATTTTATCACACAAAAAAACAGTAGAGACTGCATTCAGCTATTTTGATGTTTTCATTTTGAATAATCCATTATTGTGCTATCTAAAACAGCAAGACACAAGTACACATCTGCAATTTAAACTTTTTTTTTAATTAAAAAAACGATTTAAATGATTATAGCAAGAGAGTGAAACTGCATGGGTTTGTTTGCAGTAGTGGCCCCACTAGGTATTGGGGGCCCTGGGCAACTGGCCAATTTTCTTCCCCCTAAAATTGTCTCTGGCTGGTTATGGAAGAAGGGGGGAGACCCCATGCATTAGTTTAATAAATAATTTTTTTAAAAATGCATGGGGTCCCCCCATTTTCCATAACCAGCCAGATACAAAACCAAGCAGCAGCAGCCTGAGACTATAAGGGAGGCAAGGGCCATTTATTTTGGCTGTTGCCAGCCTAATAATACCAGCCTGCTGTCGCCCAGTCCTGGACCGTCAGTTTCTGACTATATCTGGCTCTTCCTGGTACCCCTGGTGGTGGCAGTGGATACGGGGGTAATAAGTGGGGCTTAGTGTTAGTCATTCTACTGGCTAACAATAAGCCCCAGCTTAGTAATGGACGCCTTCTATTAGACAGCTTCCTTTACTAAGCCAACAATAAGTAAGAAAAAAAACACAACTTTAAAAAATCTTTGTTGAAATAAAACTCCCCACAGAACCCTCGTTAATCCTTTTATTATATAAAAAAGCACCTCGTGGCCCCAAGCATAGGGGCATTAACTACCAGGTGGCACTAGGTTTATGTTTATGTGGATACCTATAGCATGGGGAAACTACCTATTGGGGGAACACCATGGGGGATACTACCTAATGGGGGGCTATAGCTGCATAATCATGTCCTATGGGGAACTACCTGTATTTTGTTTGTATAAAGTTGAGGATTGTGGTGGAAATGTGAGAAGTCTAAGATATTTGTCTGACAGGTTCTGAAGAGACAAGCCGTAGCCGAGATAAGCCTTGGAAGGATTCCGACACAAGATCACATCAGCTGTGAGTAACTGGATGTAACCACTTTTTAATCTCTTACGGGTCAATATAAAGGTGAACATAGGTCTATGTATTGTAACTTTGTAGTTATGGAGCGGTGGTAGCATTTGTT
>WMED01014763.1:0-13900 GCA_019650415.1 Pipa parva | reverse complement strand
TCCAACACCGCTGTCCAGCCGCAGCTCAACTTTAGATCTCCCAATTGGCAGCCGCGGCTGCCAGTTGGGAGATTTAAAGTTCGGCTGCAGTAACCTCCCAGCCAGCCGGCACTGTTAAAAAATTTTTTTTTAAATGCTAGGGACGCCCCCCTGGGCAGGCGGCGCCCCTAGTATTTGCCTACTCTGCCTAATGGCAGAGCCGGCACTGTGGCTGACCTTCTGAATTTAGCATGCATACACTGAAGCTCATATGCCTTCAGGAGACTATCTTCATTTATATTTAGTGAGAGGTCCAATTCAGTGAGACACTGCTAAATAGTGGTGACCTATAAGCTAGGGCACCTGGGGCGTGTGCTCTAAACTTTAGCCCTCGCAACACCCATAATCTAAAATAGCCTTTATTAGAGGATGGATACAGTTGTTTGTCTTTCTTTAAAAACAGCAGTCTACCACAACATTAAGAGGGTGAAATTTAATAAACTTGAAAAAGATCCAATTTTGTATTTTCAGGTTTATTCCCGCGAGATCTCAGCTGTTTCTTGCGGTAAATATTGACCCTTTTTTTTTCCCCAATCTATATTTACCAATAGACACTTTTCAATCGAGTTTTTCAAATGGATTTTTCACTGAGAAAGTAGCAATACTTTTATATTAGTAGCATGGCTACCATTTCAGCGAAAAATCAGATCTGTCGATCAAAGAAAAAATTATTTAAAAAAAATATTAAAGTGCACCCGTCACCTCAAAACTCAAATGCTAATTTAGTTCTACTAATAAAATAAATGTTTTTATAAATATGTGTTTTTAAATTGTACCTTTATACAGCATTTCTTTGTCAACTTCCCTGTCCGCCTGACTTTTCTTTCCTGAGTCAGGTGGGCGGGGATAAATGATTGACATTATAGCTCCTCCAATCAGATCACTGCTATATCGTGATTTAAGGGATCTGATTGGAGGAGCTATAATGTCACTCATCATTTAGCCCTGCCCACCTGACACTCGGGAAAGAAAAGTCAGGCTGACTGGGAAGATGGCACAGAGAAATGCTGTATAAAGATACATATTTTAAAACATTTACAAAATGTTTATTTCATTAGTACAACACAAATTAATTTTAGTTTTGAGGTGACAGGTACATTTTAAAGCAAATGATCATGCACAACAAAGAAATCACTGATTTGTTACTGACCGTTGCATACTTCAAAAAAACAATTTTTTGTGCATCCTTTGTGACCTCATAATGGCAACTCTTCTTGCTGTGCAGACTCGTGCACTTAACAGTTGCTCCTGGAATTTATGTCTAGAGATGGCTAAATCAATTTTTAAAAGCATAAAAAGAGCCTTAGATGATGTGCAGCTTTTATTGTGGCCAAAAAGTCATCTCCTGATTGCAATCTGATTTTCTCCGCAAAAGAAGGAGCTATGACATTTGGAAGGAAGATGTGCGTTGAGCCAAGAAGGATTGAACAAGACTATATCAGAAGGCACTGAGACAAACACTGGTTCTTTATCTTCTATTTTGACAGCTTGTGTTCTTGAACTACATACAGAAAATAATTGGAGCACATTTCCAAAGTATTCCTAGTTATATGCTTTGAACACAAAACACTCTTAAATGACAACAGCCATTAATATAGAACCCTGTAAGAATATTAGAGGGAGTTATTCGCTAAGGTGTGAATTTGACTGCTGAATTCTCAAACAGCAGATTCCCATAGCAAATCCATGACAATTTCCCCATTGTAAAGTCGTGACAATTTCTTAAAGTTAAGATTGCGACAATTTTCTCATAATAAAGTCACGACTGCGACAATATTCTCATTATAAAAACGTGACTGCGACAGTAGCAGCCTATTGCGACTGTTTTTATCTGGCGAATTGGCACCTATACGCAACAATTCAGACTTTATTGAATAACCCCCAGTAGTCAGGATTATTTAGACTAGAAGATTCCAATGTGCATAAAACCAGAACCACTTATAACAGGTACGGCAGATACCAGTATGCAATTAAATACATTTGATAACAAAAATCCGGTGGATCCAAATATTGAAAAAAAAGATGCAGTTCTATATAGGCTAGAATTCTTTTCGTAAAATGGAAGCATGTGGTCAATGCAGAGTGAAATAAATCTACTCAATTCTGTTGGCCTCTGCATTCGGTACATTTAAAACAGTTGTCTTTCATGTTGTAAGAGGCAAAATAAATAATTGTGCAGACTATATTTTTTTTGTCCAGCGATAGGTCTGTTTTACCAGTGCTATTTCCTTCTATAACAGTTATAAAATCACCATGTTTCTTGGTTGATTTAACTGTATATTTAGATTACTGTATAGAATCCATTAAATTCATGCGTCATGAGCCCAAATAACATTCAACACTGCAAAAATGGTAACTATATAGGTGTTTGCCTTTAAGATGGATTTGTAAGACCCACTCATCAACATCTCCATTGGCAGCAGGAGGTAGCATAAAGTGAAGCATAAAAGTGCTCAGCACAACACTACAGATACAGATAGCTATAGCACATTACCCTTCTTCCCATAGCTTTGCAATAGTGGTAAACTTAGATGCTGCTCGTTCAATCACTTCCCTCCTAGACTACCATTTGAGGGATCTGATCTGAGCTATAATGACAACTCTTATGTCGACGACTAAGCACTGTTTAGCTTGAGACGCGTAAGATTTACTTTGTAATCTTTTGCTGTGCCAGATTTTAAATTTCTACAATAAAGGAGCAAGTTTTACAGTCTTTGGAGAGTGCCGACATTTGTTTCGTATAGCTCTTATCTATAGGCCTTCTTCAACCCAAGATAGTCAGGTGATGGAGATAAAGGGATGCATTCCTACATAATCAGTCATTTCAGTCTGTTATTTGAAGTGAAAGCAGAAGAATAGAAAAAAAATGTTTACAAAAGTATCTGGAAATTGAAGTAAATAGCTTATAAATATATTAACCTTCATATAAGGTTAATTTATTTATCAATCCATAATTAAACACTATATTTTATTAGCCATGTAGGATGTTTTGTATAATGAATTGACATCAGCCAACCCTGCTTATAACAATTTGTAAATGTAGCAGTGTAGGCTTACCTATAGGAGACAATACTCAACTACCGATTGGCCAGTGTAACAAAGGTTCACACTGTCGCTGGTAAGTGCTTGGTAAATTTTTTTTTTTCACACTAGTGTATGATACTCATGTGAACCTAGCCTAAAGATTGAGTGGTCTAAAGTTCTTCTGTGCATCCACAGGAAGTGGCTTAAATACTTTGGAAAACTTTTAAATTTACTTTAATTATAAAAGATTATAATATACACACACACACACACACATAGAGTATATATAAATGGGCCTTTTCAACCTATTCACTCATATTCAATTTTAGCTGCCGCTTTTTGATGCAACTTTTTCCAATTTGTGATGTGGCGACCAAAAAAAGATTGACATCAAAAATTTGTGCAACATTAAAATGACCATATTTTACATTGATTTCAATAGAGTGCCTTTTTGATTGCGACTATCTTCGATTTTTTTTTTTTTTTGTCGCACAAAAATATGGAACTTAGAAAAATTTAGGCAACCATCTCCCATAGAAAATAATGGCTTTTCGACACCTTCAATCTGGCGAATACTTTTTTGGTGACCAAATATGTTTCAAGGGGCTTAATAAATAACGATATTCTGGGGACTTTTCTTCCCAATTTTTTTTATAAACATCCCCCTGAGGTGTTAATAGTATTCTTTTAATATTTATCATCCCTAAAATCATATTTCATACATTAAAAATAATAATTTGTTTTAGCTTTGTAGATCCCCTGTAGTTTATGAATAGGGAAAGAGTTCCATCTTGTTTTGAGGAGGATGAAGTCACTCCCCTCTGTTGCTACTGACACTACTAAAGCTTTCTCTGTTATTCTATGTTTACAGGTGAAATTAAAGTGCACCTGTCACCTCAAAACTCTATTAAATTAGGTTCTAGCAATGAAAAACGTTTTGCAAATATATATGTATTTTAAAAAATGTACATTTATACAGCGTTTCTCTCTGTCATCTTCCCTGTCAGCCCCACTTTTCTTGATGAGGTTGGGCAGGGCTAAATGATTGACATTAATAGCTCCTCCAATCAGATCCCTTAAATCATGATCTAGCAGGGATCTGATTGGAGGAGCTATAATATCAACCATTTAGCCCTGCCCAACCCGACTTGGGAAAGAAAAGTCAGGCTTAGTGAGAAGATAAAGAGAAACACTGTATAAAGGTACATTTTTAAAATTTATTTCCATTAGTAGATCCTAATTTAGTATTAGTTTTGAGGTGACAGGTGCACTTTAATTCATTATGAATGACGTTCCATATAATTTGTTGTAGGATAATTTGATTTTTTTTATTTTTTTCCCAGGTAACTCTCACAGCAGAAACAAAGTGCCGATACATTACTTGGAGGAGGAAAAAATTGTACTTACTCTTTGCAAAGCACCGCTTTGTTGCCAGATTATTTTCATTGTTGATTAGTAGTGACATTGCTGATAAACTGTATGCACTGAATGAAAAAGTGTTTATAGACAGTGGTTTTCGATTTGACATTAGGTTACCGAATTATTACCATATGGCATTACCAGACCAAACACCTTCAACAACTCCCATCATCCATGTTCAGAAATACCCCTTAAGAACACAGCCTACCAAGATGGAGTAAGGCTTACTTCACCCCGAGGACTCTGGGATCAGCCACAGGCCATTTGGAAAGTGCCATTTAACATATTTATGAAAGCAGTACTTACTCTTAATTTTTTTTTTTTTTATACTGGAATGCTCAATGTTGATTAAATATCTGTCTTACATATTGGATTATTATATATTTTTATGCCATCTACAAAATCAGTTGTGTGGTTTTATAGCCAGTGAAAAATACTAAGACAATTACATTTTTTGTTAAGATGCTAGCGCATTTGTATTTGATGGTATTCAGTTGAAAGAAGTGTAACCTTTTTATTTTTGGAAAGAAAATTGTAATTAATATGATGTGCGTGTAGCCGTTTTAGTCAGAATATATGATGTAACAATAGCCAGTTAGACCACCTGGCTAGAAGACTATTGAATTGATGTGAAATTTCATACAGTTACATCCTTTAAGCGTTCATTTTCCTTCCATGCATTTGGAAAATGATCGCTGGTAAAGGTTACAATGGAGTTACATTTGGTAATTAACTATCAAATGCGTTTACAGTTTTGTAGCTGACGGCTTTATAAAACATTTTTGGAAATCATTTTCTAGGTGTGCACTGTGACCTAATGGAAAAAGTATATATGAGAGTATGTCAAGTTTCAATAGGAAAAAATGTCTAGTTAATTAATATGTTCATTCAAAGTATATAGAGATACATTTTACCCAGTCGGCTAATCCATGTCTACCATTCAAAATTAGGTCTTCATTTTTCTAACTGTATTAGGCCGCTGCATGCTACCAGCTGATTGGCTACTGTGGCAAATGTTTCCTAGATTGTGTTCAAATGTCATTAATACACAGAATTGAAAGCTGTGAATTTCTTGCCTTGGGTGCAAGACTTTCTGTGCATTGTGCATACAAGAGTGCCCCTAGTGGTCATAAATAGATCAAACTTTTCTTTGCTTATGAAAAAGTTGAAGCAATATGGCTGATGGTTTACATGCACCCATGTCAATAACAGAAGATCAATGTTTTGCAGACAACAAGCTTTGCTATTGTGCCATTGTAATCAGAAAGCTAATACTAATTTATACAAATGAAGCTTGACATTTTTATGCACCTGAGGAGAAGGACTTCCAGGCCCCAAAATATTGATATCACCAAGCTGGAATATAAATAGAGTGCATTTAAGTTATATATATATTTTTAACTTTGTATACTTCAGTAGTTGAATTATTGTAACCAGCACCACATTAAAGGTTAACTAAAGGCTCCCAAACAATTCCTCATATTACCTTGTACTTGAGTTCAGCTTTACTGGCTAGTTTGCTTCAAGCAGTGGTTTAGGATTTATAATAAACAATCGCCTTCACTGCTGATATCTGACATCATCAAATCACATTATTGTGTCAGTGCTTTGTTCACGTGCACATAGCCAGCTTGGGAAGGGATGGCAATATCACCAAGAGAAAGGGATGGTTTTTCACATGATCTGAAGCCACTGCTTAGAGAAAACACTTGTAAGGCTAAGATAGTAAATGAGGATAATGTCTGGTAGCTTTAGGTTCCCCTTTAAGAGAAGTTGTTTGTAAGCTTTGCCATTATAGCTTATTTATTGCTTTATGGGGTTGTCCACCAAGGAATCCTCTTTAGTAAGTTGTAGGTCAATGATGGCCAACCTTTTGAGCTTGGTGTGTCAAAATTCATCTGCTAAAGACAGTCACAATGGACCCCTACTGTCGCAGTCATGATTTTATCATAGGAATATTGTCGCTATGGGACCCCCTGAGAGCGTAGCATGAACGGCGCCATGACGCGTGTCAGCAAAAACATCTCTGCGTGTCACCTCTGACACGCATGGCATAGGTTAATCAGAATTTTTTTTCCTTGTTGACATTTTTGTTCTTGTTTAAATTTACATGTTGTCCTTTAGTTAAATGGTCTTTCATAATATAGCCAAGCCTCAAATTAATTGACCCTCAGCAACCAAAAAAGATCAAAAGAATCCAAAAATGATGTTAAAACAAAGCAAAATCATTCAAAAACTACAAAAAATAAAGACCAATTACTTAATGTTGCAGAATTTCACTATTTACGACATAGTAAAAATTAATTCCAAGGTGGAGTATCCCTTTAAGGGAAAATACATCAAAGCTATACTCAACTTAAAAATATATTTTTATTATGGAATCTTTGACTACATATTAAGTATTTGCTTGAAAATCACAGCTACTGAGAGCAATTTTTTTTTTTACCAATACTACAAAAAGTGAATTTAAACATGTAAGATATTTTCTTTATTCATTAATTACCATCATAATGATCAACATTTAAAAAAATAAATAAAAGCAAAAGACAATCAATAAAAAAAGTTCATAAATATTTAAGAAGTCGTCCCTGCGTACATTTCACTTTAAACCTTCCTTGATGTCCTCTTCCTTGCTTATGTTATTTTTTCACACCACCTTTTTAATGGCTTATGCACTCATTTTCCCCCTGCAAATCAGCCTTTTCTATGGATATTTGATACTAGTTAATAGTGTTAAAAAAAATTAAAATAATGTACTTTACAGTATGAATGAATGACTTCTTATCCTGAGACTGGAAGGTTCCTGCCACTGCCTCATGGCCTGATTGCTGTTGATTTTAGAATGGCCTTGGTAGGAAACCAAATCCAAGGAGAGTAGACTTAAAAAAACAGTAATATATGGGCGAAATTGATTAAACTCAGAAAGACCGAGTTTACAGAGTGAAATTTTGTATTGTTCTCGTGAGATTTTTTTTTGAATTTTTGAGATAGAGTTTTTCAATCTCTATTTTTTAACATTTTTTCGATGGAAAGGTAGCCGTGTTACTAATGTAAAGTATGGCTACCTTTACATCAAAAATTTTGAAAAATTGAGATAGAAAAATTCGATCTAGAAAACTCAAAAAAAATCTTTGAGTTTAATAAATTTCGCTAAATAGGACTTAAAAAAAAATAAAAATGCTTCCAAACCATTTGAAACTATTATAAGATTGTATAAGATTATATTAAATGGTCTCACCTTTCATCTTTAATTTTTTTATTATCCTGCTCCCTTTAAATTTGTTCACAACAAAACAATTGCTGTACGTTAATTTTGTGCACAATTTAAAAGGTATATGTTCATTAAAAAATGTGCAAACAATTCCCAGCAGTGGAGACTGGGTAATCCAGCAACAAGCTCGCGTCTCTGGGAAAAGATGACAAGCTGGTGTCTCAACTATTACTCACTCATGTGACTTGTTCCATAGGGACTATATCTTCATTTTAGCTATTAGATATGTAAACGGAAACTGAATGTCTGTCCTTGCCCCTAGGATATGAATCTTTTATTCCTTCAGATAGAGGCATTATTTTATTCACATACATTTCTAGAATAAAAATGAGGATATTAATTAGGATTTCTGACTGCATGTACAAAAATTCAAATATTTTAACATCATAATGGAGACAGTGAAACCAAAAATGTTAAGGGAGGCCAGATAGTGAAATGCAGAAAGATTGCAAAGTTACAAAGATGGTTTTTATGTGGGGTTACCAAACTGCCTTTTTACCGTCTGTTTCCCTTTAAAATATCTTGAAATCTCTAGAGAGCAGGGATGGCAAACGTGCCAGAGAGGGCACGCAGAGCCCTCTGTGTTGGCACTCGAGCCATAGCCAAACCTGCCTTCAATACAGGCCATGGACGTGATCTGACAGTTTTCGGGCGGATCCGTGGCCTGCACTGAAGGAGCGCACGCTCGCAGGGGAGCTCTCCTCCCCCAACACGTGCGCGCTCCTCCCCCGATGCTGGCGTGATGATGTCACTCACCAGCACCGGCACTTCAGGGGATGCGCTGGTGAGTGAAGTCACCTTTTTGGCATTCCGTGCCAAAATAGTTTGCCACCCCCTGCTATAGAGCCTGTACTTTGTAGGCTGGTGACAATGCCTAGGCTTTCCAGCACCTATCCATAACTGGATAAGCCATCTGAAAGGATTGCTAATATCAGAATTTAGTCCGTGGCTGACTGGCATCTTTCCAAAGTAAGAGGCAGATGCTCCAAATGTAAATGGTGAGAAATGTAGTTATTGTGCCATATTCACATGAATAACGTTTCGGGGGTGGGGACTATGCCTTCCTTCATCAGGTCAGGAGTCCTAGTCCCCCCCACCGAAACGTTATGTGAATATGGCACAGTAAATAATTTTCTCACCATTTACGCTTGAAACATCCGCCTCTTTTCAATGTCCTAGTATTTTAGGGTTTGGGGTGACCCTATGGAATGTTCCGGATGGTTACAGGCAACGCTTCATTCTGATTATCTTTCCAAAGTAAGACATCATTGGTCTGAGACCAGAGGGAGTCGCAGGCAAATAAATCGTTTCAGTACGGACATCTTTATGGATGTACTCATGGGTGAGCAGCATTTCTAAAACGCAGACTAAACCACTGAATGCAAATTAAGACCCAGTGCATCTCTTTTCTTTTTCATTTGTCTAATTTCTAGCTGTCAGACAAAAGCAAACACAGGTTTTGAAATTAATAAACATTATAACAGCATGGGAATACTGGTGTGTACCGTGTCTTTGATACATTTAACAGTACAGACTTTCGTGGCAGCCAGTGGCAAAGCAATAAAAGTCTACTGGCCTTTTAAATGCACTGGGAATGCATTAGCACTACAAGGGAACTAGTGTTTTGGCACTGGCCAAAAACATCACAAAACCATTTAACCATCCACATAAGATGTTATTATAAGCTTCTCCTGTCTTTCATTCAGCATAGTGACATCACAATACGGGTTGCACTGCACTGTAATTGTCTACCTTCTATAAGAGAAACAACGAAGGTTCCAAGCTACACAATTATTCATTGGTTGACAGCATGATACTAAACATGACAACTGTATAATGAAACCTATTGCAACATGCCTTGTTTTTTTAATTCGATGATACAAATTGCATATTTGTATATGTAATATAATTTCAATACAGACAGTATGTTGATCTACTTATGTCTCGTTGCATTGTGTTTATTTAATGCTTTCTTAAAAGAATGGAAAGGATGAGTTCAAACGGTATCTTTGATGCTTATAAAAATACCTTGGTTTCTTTGCAGGTAATCTGTTAAACGAGATCTCTTCTCTAACCCAAAAACTTAATATAAGTATTCGTGGGATTTATATTTACAGAAATCTAATGTGAAAAATCCAATACATTTACTTTCCTTATCCAGAAAAGATGCATTTTACAGTCACAGCAAGAACTGACGAGGACGTTCCAGTGCATTGATACTTACTGTATATTCAAATCTGTGCTTTCAAAAAATTCTAATTCGTGTCTATAAAGCATGATATTTAGATTTGTGGGAACTTCCTGAATACGTATGGTCTAAAGCACCATGGAAAACGTAGGTGATTGGGTGAGATCTATGCAATAAACACATACAACAGGGGCTGCTATCCTGAAAGATAAAAATCAGACAAATAAAATTCATACATTTAAATTCAAAGATAACATTTTTTGCAAGTTCTGCATTTAAACAGCTGCCATTTTCAATCTATTTTCCGGTGCTACTTGTCCTTTAAAAACGGGAATTATTTTCAAAATAATTAGGACATATTTGACCTGTGAGATATTATTATAGTTATATTATCGCTTCATAAACGTTCTTACATGATTTGGTCTGAATTCATTCACCTGGGAATCATTTTCCCGACACCACCTGCTGTAGTGATGAAACAGCTGCTCGTTATATATTCCTGGGTTAAACAGAAACATAATATATATATTCTGCTACGTCTGACACTTTACTTTCTAACGCATTTTAAGGCTGATTAGTTAATTCCACAAAGTGCAGAACTTTTCCAGCAAGCAGGTCCATTATCAGCATAAACTGCTGTTTTTACCTTGTAAACAAGTTTTATACAAATCCATCTGTCAGGAAAAACTGTTCAACAGGAAAGATGAATAGATACGGAGGGTCTTATTGATTAAAGGCCAAATAGTCGCTTAAAAGCTCTGAGGGGGGTTATTCTCTAAAGTCCGAATTATCAAGAAAAGGTGTGAATTCGCCAGCTAAAGACTGTCGCAATAGACTGCTACTGTTGCCGTCATCTTTATAATGGGAATATTGTCACAGTTGCGACTTTACTATGGGAATATTGTCGCAGTTGCGACTTTACTATGGGAATATTGTCGCAGTTGCGACTTTACTATGGGAATATTGTCGCAGTTGCGACTTTACTATGGAAATATTGTCGCAGTTGCGACTTTACTATGGAAATATTGTCGCAGTTGTGACTTTACTATGGGAGAATTGTTGCAGTTGCAGATTTGCTATGGGATTCCGCTGTTTGAGAATTCGACAGTTGAATTCGGACTTCAGAGAATCAAGGGGCTTACTCTCTAAATTTGCATCTGTTTGCAACTTTCCCACGTTCACTTATTGTAGGTATGTATAATTTTATTTATAAAGCACCACAAATTTACCCAGTGCTGTACAATTCAGTAATACACATATAATACAGACATTGGAAAAGTGCATTAAATAATACAAGTATAACATCACAAGGTTACTTTAAGATTGTGGTTGAAATGAGGTTGGAGGTCCCTGCCCCATACAGTTTATTGAGCAAACTCTGCAAAATGTGGCAAAAACACAAACAATAGTTGTGACCTTACAGAGCACTTTGCATAAATGTGCGCAGGTACTTCTACTATCGACTAAAAGACCGTGTGTCAAAGTAGTGAATGTGACTAGGTGTGCTACTCACAATTCACCCATTTGACTTCACCACATCAGAGTGGTGAATTGGGGGCTGATGGCAGTGCTCCGCATTCTGCTTCTATTTGACTGACTACGCCACACAATGCTCCGCATTCTGCTTCTATTTGACTGACTACGCCACACAACGTGTCCAACAGTGATCGTCGCTCTCCGCGTGTTCGACAAGATTATTTGCTGCCTAGTCAGTAAAGAGAAGTGAATTCGTGACTATTTTGGCAATGTGACTTGAATTATAGAGAGGTGAATTTAACAGGTTAATTCACCTTTATTTAGCCAAGCCCTAAATGGACGACTTTTTCTTTATCAGCGTTCACACAATGCTGTATGGCTGAGGCAAACTTGATCCCATATCTGTATGGAACATGGATGGGAGCAGTGTTGTTTATCACCTCCCGTAACAAAATAGCAGAACAGAGCTAGGCCGACCAGGCTGTAAATCAGCCGTGGATGGCATCCTATCCCATACACATAGATCCAACAACCCGCACCAGCCTCCTAATCATGTTGTCATAAGCAGGCGGAAATAGGAGATTAATTAGTCGCTTATCCTGTATAAATCTAGGTAAAGATTTTCTTGGCACTTCCTATATAATCCTCTTTATATTCTCTCAGCTGCACAGAAATTTAGACATTACATATCAAGAGCTGGACTGACATCCATATATATTGGATTTTCTGAAGCATTCAGAACAAACATTGATTTGGCGGAAACAGTAGCGTGGGTAAATGTGAACAAAACAAAGAAGTCAGTCAGGCAAGACAGCTGCTTAACACTAGCTGTACATTCTGATTTATTCTGAGTGATCCATAAGACTAGTCAGAAGAAAAGCTTAGTTTATAGCGGTGGTATTTCTCTGTAACACACAGATGTCCTTCCACGTGATTTCACACAAGATTCTCATTTCATTGCTATTACTTTCCAGACGTGCTGCAACACCAGTTTAAAACTTCAATAAACAATTAGATTTGAAAGCATCCTCATGTGGCAGTTAATCAGTCCACACTGCACTATTATCATGCTATTACACAAGGATCGATCATACGATTAACTCCACTTTCCTAATATTGTGTAGCATATTGCCACTGCTTCTGACTCCAGTGACTTTATAGTCTCTTCAGATGCCACTTTCAGAGGAACTCTGTATGGAGTTATACAATAATACAGGCAAATTTAACAACATCTTCCAGTTCCTTTAAAAATAAAAAAACAAAACAAAAGGGAAAATGTACAAAAAGTTTTAGTTCCTCCATCTTCCCCTTTTTTTTTTCTCCTTCCATTTTGGGTACGCCAGAGTTACCTGTAATTACAGAAGAGACATTAAATCTCTTTATCGACTGAGCAGCTTTTATGCCCTTTTATTCACAGTCTTTCAAAATTAATTTTCAATTCGGAAAAGTGAGCTGTGACTAGATCGTGAAGCTGGAAACAGCAGAATGGAGAACAAATGGATGAAGAAGGAGTCAACAGGGGGAAAAAGACATTGATTGGAAGTTTATCTTTCCCAGGCCTCTTGACATCTTTTGTGTGTTTTTGTTCTCCTTTAAACTATTGCAACCATGTAAACCTGAGCTGCCAACACGTAGTACAGTGCTGTATGTGTGTCCATGCAAGACTAACAGCATCATGCTAGAGACCTACCAAGAAGAGCTCTATTGTGTATTCCACAATCTCACAATATAATAATAACACAATAACCCAGTGAAAGAGACCAGAAAGATAGAAGCATCGATTTTTAGATCTCAAGAGGCAATTTCAGGTTTAGCTAAATATCAGTGCAGTCTTTAGTGATCAGAATTCTGCAAACTGTGAGTTTAAGTGTTCAGCATTTATTTCCAAAAATGAACATAAAAAAAACACAGCCTTTCTTGGCAAAACAAAGCAAATTCAAACACAACTTTCAGAGTCCAAATCCTTGGTCACTATACAGCAAAACAGTAGGTAACCAACTCATGCAGTTCCATAAGCACCTCACATTCTTAAAGGAACAGTCCAGCTCGATTAATAAAAAGTAATGTGTGTTGTAAATGCATAATCATTTTTTTTCTAATATACTTAGTCTTTTATGTGAGGAAAGGAATTAATTATTCCATCTGTGTAGCAGTACACAGCTCCTTCTGTGTTTACTACCTGGTTGGAATCTTTTGCCACTGACACAACGGCGTCTCAGGAAGGTCAAAATTAATAGTTAATGAATTACCATGGGCAGTTACAATACTTACAGCTAATGGTGTATACTGTCAGTAGCAAGCACTGATACTGGGTATGAGAAAGAGACCAAATCCATATAAAAAGAAAATCAATGTTTCAGCCCTTTCTTTAACAATTGCTTTTGCTGGGTTAACTACACCTTTAGAGTTAAACAACATAAAATGGTGGATGACAGCTTAAAGGTTCTGATTGGTTATTTAGCATTATCCAGCCTGTCGGTCAA
>WMED01014762.1:0-13900 GCA_019650415.1 Pipa parva | reverse complement strand
CCCAGCCCGGCTCAGTGTGCTGTAAAGCTCACTGTTACACAGTGCTCCTCACTTCCTCCCACACTGCTTACTGATGATGTCTCAAAACATCATTAGTATACGCTGTGGGAGGGAGAAAGAAGCGTAACAGTGAGCTTTAAAGCACACTGAGCTGGGCTGGGTATGAAGTAGCAGTAAGGAAAGGAGGAGGACGAGCACTATAATTGCGCCCCCCTCCTGCAGCTGCCTCTATCGACAGTGCTGACCTGGCGATGGGGGCCGGGTAAATGACCTCAGGGGGCCGCATCTGGCCCGCGGGCCGTAGTTTGGGGACCCCTGCTGTAGGGCATGCAGAGGAGGCAGTGGCTGATGCAGAGTATCTGGGCGCCCTGGGGGCTTGAGCCCATAGTTTCAGGCACATCTGCGGCTACCCCTATTGTAACCCCCCCATATCTTGCATCTTAGTCATAAAGCAAGATGGGACTGCACCATTAGTAAAGAAAGTGGGGGTGTAAATATTTTTGTAAGTACTAAGCTATTTTGTTATTACATAATACACATTACTTTATTGTCCATGTAACCTGTAATTGCTTGCATTTCCAGAAGTGAAAAGTCATTATTTGGTGAGCTATGCAAATAAATTACCCTTTGGTTTCTAATTAAATCAGAAACTGCTTCAATTCTGTTGTTGTTTTTTGTTGTTTTTTTTTTTTTGGTACAGTTTTCTAATATCCTGTATTGACTCATATCAACATGTTTTCTTTTTTTTCTCTTACATATTTCAGTGACTACATCATCAAAGAAAAGACTGTGCTGTTACAGAAGAAAGACAGTGAAGGATTTGGCTTTGTGCTAAGAGGAGCAAAGGGTGAGGACTCTTTATTTTCCCCCCTTTATAATTACCAAGGGTAACTAATGTCTCTTTGCTCTGATGGACCTAAACTAAACACTGTTGTTTCCCAACACAGTAACACAAAGGCATGTTCTCCTTTAACAAGTACAAATGACTAAGATTAAGTCGATTTAATAGAAGATGTGAAAGATCACATCTGTATAGCGCCTTAGAGAATGGAAGCCATACGTAGAGCTGCAGAATGTGCCGGATTGTAAATGAGAACACCGCTCGCTTCATATCATTCATGTTGGTGTACATTAAAGTGGGTTGACTGCAGAGATTAGAGAAAAAGTCTATTTGTTTCCCCACGCAACTAGTTCATTGAGCTTAAGAAGTAAGTGACTAGCATCTTCGTATGTATGAACGTATATTTTTATTTAGAAAACACCGCTAAGTTACACAGCGCTGTTCAATTAATTAATCCAATTCTGTTACAGACATGGGAGAGGTGTTTAACATAGAACAAGTGAAGTCAATGACAAGCATAAAATCATGAAGATTCATCACTCTAAGTGCCAGGCAGTAACTGAAACAAAAGGATAAAGGTCCCTGCCCCATAGAGCTTACAATCAAAATAGAAGGGAATACTGCTGGTGGACAATAATTTCACACCATAGATGTTGACATGTTAAGCTTTCATTGAAGGGAATTAATGACTTCAGTTACCTATTAAACAAGACTGTCCGGCAAATTGATCACTTTACGGGGGAAATTTATGAAGGTCATTTCGACTTATTCGCCACAATTTTTTCTTGTTTCGCTGCTTTTCACCATGTTACTGATGGGTTTTTTTTTTTCCTTTTTCTTGCATTTTTGATTTTCCTCAATTTATGTAATGCCGAATAAAATTTATCGATATCGAAAAAGATCAATATCGATAAATGAATGGAAAGATGCATTAATACCACTCCACTTTACATTATCGATATCGCTATCGCTTCTATTTTCTATGGGGACTCAGAAAATAAAATGTCTAAACTATCTCCATAGACAGTGCTGGCTCTGCAATTAGGCAGAGTAGGCAAATGCTAGGGGCGCCGCCTGCCCAGGGGGGCACCCCTAGCATTTTTTTTTTACAGTGACAGCCAGAGGTTACTGCAGCCGTGGCTCAATTTAAATCATCTCCCAATTGGCAGCCGCGGCTGCATTAACTTCCCAGCCTGCCGGGGAGTGGGTGTCACGAGGGTGGGGGGGCGCCGAGGGGGGGTGGCACGGGATGGGGGGGGTGCCTAGGGCACCAATAGGGTCAGAGCCGCCTCTGTCCATATGGAATAAAAGGTCCCAGAGAGTGACTATATGTTGCAATGTCTACAGGAATTATGGTTTTTCAAAAACTCTTGCCTCTTGTTTGTACTTTTAATGCAGCAGAAAAGGCCTATTATTAATTATATCACTCTTTTCTCCTATTTACTAAGCTGTTCAAACACAATTCTATTGGTCCAAAAGTTTTTTCCTGCCACAGTCGAAAAGATTTCCCCTTGAAAAAAGATATCAACATCACTTTGAAAACAAAGGTTAACCTAACGGAAAACCACTGCAATGTGTGCCATGTTCAACTGATCGATATTTAACCATATTGACTGATTTCGATTGGAAAGATTTTTTTTATTGATTATTTTTAAAATCAGGGGATTTGGAGAGTAAGGGGGAATTCACCATTCTGCAAAGTGAGCTCCGGATCCTTCGGCTCACTTCGCACATGGTGTTATGCGCTCGCTGATGTCCTGCATGCGGACATCAGCAAGCGTTTTAAAGAGATTCCAGTCTCGGCGAGACCAAAAGAGTCGCCTCGCCGAAACTGGAATCCCTTTAAAGCACTCGCTGATGTCTGCGTGCAGGACATCAGCATGCGCATAACACCATGTGCGAAGTGAGCCGAAGGATCCGGAGCTCACTTCCCACAATGGTGAATTCCCCCATATACATGTCAATTAACAGTGAAACAGGGCAAAACTAATTAAAATGGTTGAAATGGTATTAATACATTTTCCCCAAGATGCTAGAATTATGCAGAGAAATATGGTTCTGTGTACACTACATAAGCTGTGAGCTCATAATTTATTGCCTAATTATTTAAGGCTTAGTAAAAGGAAAATCCATTTTGTAATTAGGGTATATAACATTTCAATGAATTGCTGGTATGATATCAAATTAGCAAATATTTTCTTAGCAGCAGGTGGAAGGAATGGTGTTAAAAATGAGCAATTTGTATTGCTCTGATCCAAATGCAGTATGTTTCGGCATTTCAGTAAAGCGTATGAAATTCTGACGCTAGTTGAGATTTTGTTGGCGCTAAAACAGATGATTGCATTCCACTGCTGCACTAAGTATACATTCTCTTTAGTGCTCCAGTGTGGAACACAGTGTATTGTGTGGAAGGATATGAAATGTACAGATATGTGTATGTTTTTGCAGAATGAGTCATGCAAGACAGAGAGACGTAGTTACATAGCAAAAAAAATAGTTTAAGCCATATTAGTCCAGTTGAATAATAAAAAAGACAATGTAGTATTATATGAGTAGAGGGGTGAGTACGGTAGTATTATATGAGCAAAGGGATGAGTTCTGCAGTATTATATGAGTAGAGGGATGAATACTGTAGTAATATATGAGTAGATGGATGAGTGCTGTAGAATTATATGAGTAAAGGGATGAATACTGTAGTATTATATGAGTAGATGGATGAGTTCTGCAGTATTATATGAGTAGAGGGATGAATACTGTAGTATATGAATAGAGGGGTGAGTACTGTAGTATATGATTAGAGGGATGAATACTGTAGTATTATATGAATAGAGGGATGACTACTGTAGTATTTTATGACACTTTATTTGGGCTAACAGTTAACTGTATAAGACAAGTTGCTTTAACCTGATGAAGAGGGAATATCTCTCAAAAGCTTGTCTTATACAGTGAACTGTTAGTCCAAATAAAGTGTCATAAAATACTACAATACTCATCCCTCTATTCATATAATACTGCAGTATTCACCCCTCTAATCATATAATACTACAATAATCATCCATCTACTCATATGATACTACAGCACTCATCCCTCTAATCATATAATACTAAAGAAAAAAAAACACACTCATACAAAGTAAAAAAAACAAAACAAAATGGGAAGAAATACAATATTTAAAATATACTGTGCTGCCTGACCCACAAATCCCCTCTCACACTGTGCTGCTTTTCCCCACAACCGCCTTTCCACACTGTGCTGCCTGCCCCCAAACCCCCTTTCCACACTGTGCTGCTTGTCCCCCTTCAGAGGACATGGAGTAGGGAGGGGATTAAACAGATCTTACTCACAATCCTATTTTCACCCCCTCCCTGCTCCATGTCCTCTGAAGGGGGAAAGGGGTGCTATCCTGGTGCTCACCCCCCCCTCCCTTTCCCTTTTCCCTACCTCTTCCCCTGCTCAGCTCCGTCTGCAGTAGATTACTGTTTCAGCGCTCCTCACTGCCCCCCCCCCCGCTTCTTGATGACATCATTACTGTGTGGTGGGAGGAGGCAGAGAAGAGCGCTGTAACAGGAGGATGTCTGCAGAAGCCAGAATTCGGGGTGCCTTACCGGTAATTCAAGGGGGTGTCTTATTTTCAGGGGGTGCCTTATTTCAAATGCCACTGTAAAACATCCCCCATGCCTTATTTTCAGGGGATGTCTTACTTTCGGGGAAACAGGGTACTACAGTACTCATCCATCTACTCATATAATTCTACAGTACTCATCCATCTACTCATATGATACTACAGTATTCATCCCTCTAATCATATAATACTACAGTACTCATCCATCTTCTCATATAATACTACAGCACTCATCCCTCTAATCATATAATACTAAAGTACTCATCCCTCTAATTATATAATACTACAGTACTCATTCATCTACTCATATAATACTACAGCACTCATCTCTCTAATCATATAATGATACAGTACTCATCCATCTACTCATACGATATAATATGCTTTTCACTGGTGTGTACTTGTATACTCCCAGTGACAATAAATCTAATCTAATAATACTACAGTATTCATCCCTCTAATCATATAATACTACAGTACTCATCCATCTACTCATATGATACTACAGTATTCATCCTTTTACTCATATAATATAGTAATCATCCCTCAACTCATATGATACTACAGAATTCATCCCTCTACTCATAAAATACTACAGTACTCACCCCTCTACTCATATAATACCACAGTACTCATCTTTCTTACTACAGTATATAGTTACATACTGACTTTTTTACTATATCTACTGCATCATGCTTGAGTATGACTATTTAGTTTGTTTAATTGACCTTGCATTTAGGATGGACTTCATATTTCCTTTGGAAAAGCAATTGTAATTTTTACAATGGGGCCCAAGCTATTAAAGGACATTTTTGTATCATTCTCTGTTAGTATCTTAATCTAAAATCCAGATTATGGGGCTTATTCATGAAAGTCTGAACAATTTCATTAAGGTCCGCGTTAATTTGCCACTTCCCCATCTTTGATTATTCATCAGAGTCCGCGATGTGGTGAATTTTCATTCAATTCGGCTGCTTACAATGGACTTGAAGAGCTCTTCGCACCACTTTGAATATGCGTGCGCGTGTAATTCGGCTAGTCATCTTGTGTCTTGACTTTTTTGTGATATAAATGAGAGCTGTAAATCGGGAGATTGGTACTTGGGAATTGATAGAATATTTTCATATTTTAAAAAGATCTAGGAGGGAATTCACTATCTTCCGAAGTGAGGTGCGTAGTGTTCGCCTCACTTCGGAAAGACTGAAATGCGCATGCTGATGTCCTGCATGCGGACATCAGCATGCGCATTAAAGGGATTAACCTCCCGGCGAGAGCACTTGAGTCTCCTCGCCAGGAGGGGAATCCCTTTAATGCGCCCGCTGATGTCCGCGTGCAGGACATCAGCGGGCACATAATACCATTTGCGAAGTGAGCCAAACGCTTCGCGGCTCACTTCGCACAATGGTGAATAAGGGCCCTAATGTTTTCAACAGGGGTTACAAAGAGCAGGATTGGACTACTGATCTAAGTGAGAATCCTGGAAGTAAAGGAAGTAAAAGCTGGAAAAATATATTTAAAAAATGACTGATTTATAAAAAAAAAAAAAAAAAAAAATCTTCTCTTAGGGTAAAAATGAAATTAAAAAAATTGAATCTTTGCTTCTCCTTTAAAGGGGCACTATAGTGCTGATATAACTGCACACATACATATAAAACTCCTTTATACTAATCCAATTGTTGACACAAATAGTTAAAAAAAATTTAGGGAAGAAATAATACTTGCAGTTTGCTTTCCTTAATTAGTTTTCAGGAGAGCTGACATTTTCCTTCCCCTCTCCCCCTCCTCTTTCTGTTCTGCAAGTCAGGCAACACGAGAAGAAAAAGCTGCCTGACTGCTATTGGTTAAGCAGTGTGCTGACCTTTTGGCCATATAAATTAAGTTGGAATGCAGGAGAATACAGAGGGAAAGCTGACTTGTGCACATGTGCTACAGGAGATTACAGAGGAAAAAGTAATTTGTGCTAAGTAGTAAATAGGGCAAAAATGTCTGGGGGAGGGTACCTTTTCATGGAAAATTGGCCAGTACACGTCACACACACATTTGCTGGTGTGGGAGTTTATCAGTGCTGCCTACTCAATCATTCTGCTTCACCTGAAGCAACTACTGGGGACAAACACTTCTCACTAAGTCATAGTGCTGCATATGTAAAGATGTATTTTTACTACAGTTCCCCTTTAATTCTTGACTAAAATGTTACTTGACATTACTGTATCTTACTGCTGTAAAATGTGACATGGACGGCACTGAAATGCATTATTGCCTTAGAGCGTGATGTAGTGGGCAAAATATGTATATTTATAGTGTTTATAAAACCTTATAATATTCAAAAAATAGGAAAGAAAAAAATAATTTTCTTTTTCTTCAACAGCTCAAACCCCAATCGAAGAGTTCACTCCAACACCGGCATTTCCAGCTTTGCAGTATTTGGAAAGTGTGGATGAAGGAGGAGTGGCCTGGAGGGCTGGTCTTAGAATGGGAGACTTTTTAATTGAGGTAAAACAAGTCATTATTTAATTAAACTGTGATGATTCTCTATGGTTAAAAAAAAGTGGTACATTGGGTCAAACCATTTGAGTCCAGTTTTGGCAACAAAGGGCTGACTACACTGGGTACATATAAAAGAGGCTAAAGCAGAGTAATTTAGCAAATGGAAAGATAACTGGCCCCTCCTGCTTCTTTGACTGACAGATCTCCTCCTGTTTGCATTGCTGCTTTACATAGGAGGATATAGATCTAACCACTACACTCAATCCAGACACATATTATATAACAAAGGTTATATAATAAATAAAAAAATGGGGAGGGACTGGCTTCTTTACCATTTAAAAAACCCAATAATACAGTATTGTTGTTATTAACAGAAATATATCCCGAATTTGAATTTGCAATACAAATCTCACACAACACGCTGAGTATGTCATAAATGTAGGTGTTAATTAGCATTCTTTTGTTGAAATAACGAATGTGGACTGAGTTATGTGAGATTTGACACCAGTAAATCTGTACAGGACCTACGTTATGGTAGGTATTGTGCTAATCGTCTTCATGTTAAAAGTTGGTATTGTGGTATTGTAGAGGTTTGCAGATGGCTGTGTCTGTTTGTGATGTGGGTACATTGCAAATCATTACTAAAAAAAGATCAAATTCAATTAAAATATCACTTTTACTGAGCCTAACATATTATCTAGTGCTGCTTAACTAAAAACTAGTGACTACTAGGAAACACCCTTTACACCTAATGGTTCAGAATATTTACCATTTGGGTAAGAGAGTGCTTGGATGAGCAGAAAACAAGAAATCAGAGGCCCACAAGAAAACAAGAGATTAGGGGTCCACCATCAAACAAGGGATCAGGGGCCCACCAGGAAACAAGAGATTAGGGGTCCACCATCAAACAAGGGGTCAGGGGCCCACCAGGAAACAAGAGATTAGGGGTCCACCATCAAACAAGGGATCAGGGAACCACAAGGAAACAAGTCATCGATGGGGCCCATCAGGAAACAAGAGATCGAAGTCTCCCCCGAAAGAGAAAAGATAAGGGACCCATGACAAAAAACAAGAAATCAGGGGCCCACCAGGAAGCAAGAAATTATTGGACCACCCCTCATTTCTTTTAAATGGGAACTTTAGTTTCCAATTAATTTGAACATCTATGTTTTTATTTGAAACAAAATAATATTTGGTATTTTATGCATATTTTAAAAAAACTTCAGTTTTGGATGAGATTTCACCTTTCTCATTGCTCTTTTGTTTACCACTCAGGGTGGGCTGAGTTGACCAGATTCAGCACTTGCTCTATGGCTATGCCCTTTCAGTAAGCTTGGTAGAGCCAGGTTGAAGACAACAGAAAGTGTCAGATGATTTTGACAGGTCTGCTAAGACTGCTGACAAATCAGGATGGATGGATGGTCTCATTAAGTATTAAACAATAGAGCAGGACAGTTGATTTTTCCTAAAACATGTTAAGTGCAAATGTGTTTAATTTCTTATTAAAGGGGAACTTTTTTGGTGTTTCCGTTCTTTAAATTGTCAGTATGTTGCTGTTTTGTGCATTCTGTGTGTATCTAAAATTTGCATACAGATGAAGCAGACTTTATTTGTGTCCCAAGCTTAATTATGTTTTGAAGTTGAGTTAACCATTGCTGAGAATGATGTAATGCAGTTGTGATTACTATAGCAAACACAGAACTCACAGATATGAGTGGAGGGCCAGTCTTATACTAGATTGGCATACCTGGGAAGTTTCAAGGGGGTTATTCTCTAAAAGTTCAAATTGTTGCATAAAGGTGTGAATTCGCCAGCTAAAGATAGTCACAATAGACTGCTACTGTCACAGTCACCTCTTTATAATGAGAATACTGTCACAGCTGTGACTTTACTATGGAAATATTCAATAGAATTTGACAGTCAAATTCAGACTTTAGAGAATAACCCCCTTTGAGTTTGACCCTGAGACTCAGGATTTTGACCCAGATCTCAGGGTCTCGGGGTCTGTAGCCAAATACTCTGGGTCAGACAGACTAGAGACACATTTCTGGTATTTCCCATTTATTTAAATATCCTAGATATCCTATAACAGGACTAGTACAGAATCAGTGATTTCATTATTACTTTCAGTTAAGAATGGAATATTCTTTGATTGTCTTCTTCAGTATGTGCCACAAGCACAGAAGAATTCTTAGCTGGGCAAGCAAAAAGGTGCTGTGTCTCATTGAGTCAACAGGTTCATATTTTCTCGATCTTAGGGTAAGCTCACTTAGAAAGTTCCCAGATATGTGGATGAGCATGACAGTTATTCCTACATAGCACTGGTAAAAATGTTATCTTTGAAATTCCTGGCTTGGTTCTACTCCTTGTGGGTGCAGCCATCTTTCATCTGTTAAGTAAACAACTACCCACCTAGTCCTATTATTTCCTAAGGAGCTTTAGCTGATCCATGCAGAAGAAATGCACCAGAAAGTCAAATTTGGCTGCAACCAGAAGAGAGAAACAAACAACACAATCAATAAAAATCATTGATGCAATTTCAATTTTCAAATTTTGAAAAATATTGCAGAGGAGTGACTAACTGCAATGCTTATGCTTATGACAATTCCATTTTTTTTTCTGGTGTTGTCATTTATACTAACCAAAAGCAAAAGGAACCTGGACAAGAAGATGTCAACCTTATGTAGAGCATGGCCTTTCTAGGCATGGCTCAGGCTAGAGGATCTGGCAGTACCCCCCTCCCCCCCCCCGGCAGGGGTACCAGGGTACAATTTGTATCTTTACTAAAAAACACTATATTGTAGCTATTTGGCTTCAGAAACTCAGCCTTTCTACAATACTACAGGTATTCTACTCAATCAGGCTCACGTTACATGACAATTCCAAATGATGTCTTACTTCCAGCCCCTTCCAAGTATCTTTTAGCAGTCTACATCTTATCTAGCCAGTTTTTGGTAGCCGCATCTCTCTTTCTGTTTTTGATGCTTACCCTTTTCACTGCCCTCTGCTGGCTGCTGTTTTGTTTTGCATTACTTTTTTCTCACTTGCACTGCTTATTGAAAGTTTTCTTTCTTGCACCCACTTTGCACTTTGTCAACTGAGGTTAAACTGTCTAAAGTTTAAGTCTGTAGGCCTCCTTGAAGATGTTAGATGTTAAGATTGGCCTAAATGTTTGTATACCTTGGAAGTGATGTTGTGAGGGAGGGAGTTCCAGAGAATAGGTGAGGCATGAGAGAAGTCCTGAAGACATGAATGGGAAGCTGTGATTAGAGAGGAAGACAGGAAGTGCTCATGTGCAGGATAGAGGTTACAACTGGGATAGAACTTTGAGATCAAATCAGAGATGTTTGAAGGAGCTTCCTTGTTGAGTGCTTGATATATCACCATGTTACAGACAGGTGGAAAAAGATCATCTAATTTGAATGTGTGAATGTAACTGTCATAAAGAACAATGTAATGTGCTAGCATGTAGGCACTAATTCAGTCTGACTGAACAACATCAAACACCGTAGTGTTAAAGAGGCTAAAAGTATTTTCAATGAAGAGCCATTACAGGTTTAGAAATCTATAATATTATGGGTGAAAGTTATTAAACTCGGAAAGACTGCTCTGGATCTTTCTGAGTTTACCGAGAGAAATCTTGCATTGTTCTCACAAGATTTCTTTTGATATTTTGAAATCAAGTTTTTTGATCCTGAGTTTTCAAAATTTTTGATGGAAAGGTAGCCATGCTACTAATGTAAAGTATGGCTACCTTTCCATCAAAAAAAAATTCAAAAAATCGAGATCGATCTCGCAAGAACAATGCAAAATTTCTCTCGGTAAACTTGGAAAGACCCATGGCCGTCTTTTCCAGTTAAATAACTCTTGCCGTTTATCTTCTAAATTCATATTGCTCCCTGTAGCCATTAAATTACTTCTAGTTCAGAATACCCAAAGGTCATTTTTTAATAGCTGGTCTAATTTAGCTGGGTTAGTAGTCTTAAATGCCACCATTACCAAAAAACATCAATCATTCACTTTTATGTGACTTACAGTACATCGTTTTCAGATCATTGTTTGTATTACTCATAATATCAGCACTTGGTTGACCTTAGATTGTGTAGCTCCACCTCCAAGCTGGTAAACCAGCTGTCTGTGGCACAGTGCTCTAGAGCACATGTGCCAACCTCAGCACCCAGTTCTGTTAAGATTCACTATGAGGGGCATGTCATCATTATGGAGAGATGTTTAGCCCTCATCACCAACCATCCTCCAGAAATCTATTGGTTATTGGTAAACATTGATCTAGCAGTAAGGTCTGTGTTGTAAGGGTCTCAATTTGCATATCTAAGGGGTTCCTAAGATCGCAGTGGTGACTATTAAACACTGCCAGAAAGTAACGAAAACAGTATTAGATACAGGTATCTTTTGGACTGGAAAGTAGTGTTTCATGTTGCCAGAGGGATGCTCTTTAAAATGAAAAGCATTCTGTCCCACTACATTAGTTCTTCATTTGTGCTCATATGTTTTCTGTTCTTAGGTGAATGGACAAAATGTGGTGAAAGTTGGACATCGTCAGGTAGTGAACATGATCCGGCAAGGAGGAAACAATCTAATGGTTAAAGTCGTAATGGTGACTCGGAATCCTGAAATGGAAGATGCAATGCGAAAGAAAGGTAGGGAACTACATTAGTCTGTTACATATGCATATTTAAATTGTTCTTTTTTTTTGGTAAACTTAGTTTGTCACAGTGGGGTTCATTTGCTTACACAGGAAGAAAGTGTGTAAATGTAGGTATTGGTCTAAACTGTGTACTTTAAAGGGGACCTTTACTAGTGGAAAACTTTAGAAAGGTTAAGTAACCCGTGGCAACCAATCAGAGGTTGGCTTTTATAACTCTAGCTGTCAATTATTAATGAATGCTACCAGCTGATTGGTTGCTATGGGTTACTAGACTTATGAAAACACTAGCCTTGATGATGGATTCCACTGATGCTTCTATATTGAAACTAATGAAAGTAATGATGCAGACTTTAGACCAGGGATGGCAAACCTATGGTATACGTGCCAGAGAGGGCACACAGAGCCTTCTCTGTGGGCATGCATGCCATTGTCACTGTTGCCTTCTGAGCAGACTGTGGACCCAACCTGACAGTTTTCAGACTGGATCCGCAGCCTACACTGAAGAAGTGCTCGATTGCTGGGGAGTGCTCCTTCCCAGATGCCGGGGTGATGACGTCTCTCATCAGCACCAGCACTTCAGGGGATGGCACTGTTGAGTGACATCACCTTTTCGGCACTCGGTGCTGAAAAGGTTCGCCACCACTGTTTTAGACAGATGTAAGAGCTTTTTATAAACCTTGTCTTGTCATTATTTTGCTGTGCACCTGATATAGATTTAGAAAACTTTTTGTATGATTCTTACAGTTTCATTTTTGTTTCTTTTTCTAAAGGGATACTTTCGTTAAAATATTGATTTGTTTGTGCCTTCAATGTTGCGCCTTTTAGTGACCCATTGGAATATCCCAGTGGAGGCAACATTAACCCACCTATACATTAAAGGCACCCTTCCTTGCTTCTACAAACATTATATTTTTCCCTCATTACTAGAAAGAAAGAATTTTTGGCATTGCTGATCTTCTTGGAAGGATTTAGTGCTGATTCAGGAAGATGATTTGGCCTTTGATCCTGTACTGAAAATAATAAGCTGTCGTTACTGTATAATGTGTGTGGCACTGCCGTTCTCTTCCATGGAACAAGCATGTGTGTGCGACCTCCATATGTTTCTGCTGCTCAGAGCAAAGCATTGCTTACCAAACTGAATGTTACAGTAAAACCTGTTTCATTAAATAATTGACCGAAACAAAAATAAACTTCAGAATGGCCATTAAATGGGCTTGAAAATAAATAAAATAATTTTGTAAACACAGCATTAGTTAAACTATTAAACAGTAAAATTAAATTGGAACAATAGGCCCAAACTCTTTTTAAGCATTACTTTTCGATATTTTGCAGAAAAAGAGTTTTTTCTTTTGTTTAGTTTTTGAAGATCTCATGCTATGACTTACTGAGATATTTTTCTGTTACTTACTCAGATAGAGTACGGGGGCATGATTCAAATACGGACCAACCCTAATAAATATAAGGTGGTGGGGGCCCTTAAGTAGGGATTGTGAATTTTTTTAAAATGTACTTCCCCATAAATCACCAGGGCTTGGGGAAAGGGTGAGACCCCTTTCTATGATAAATACCATTAACTTCCATCAAGCGCTCAACCTCAAAATTGCCCTCAGCAGCACTCAACAGAGTGCTAGTGCAAACTTATCTGTCTCCTCCAGCATTGATGATTGTGTGAGCAGAATTGCGTACTGGCTAGAGATAGAACAAAAAGAATCAATTCCAGCTCAGCACCTGGTCATCAACACTAGAGAACAGCAGAGCTAGTAAGCAGCTTGAAGTAGTTCTCTGTTGAGTACTTTTGGGGGCCCACGTGAGGTTGAGTGCTGCTTGAGGGTCCGCTGAAGTTGGGGGGCACGGGGGTGGCTAGGGGGCTTTTTGTTTTGCCAAGGGCTCCAATTTTCCTAAATGTGGTCCTCCCTTTATAAATATCCTCCTTAGGGTGAAATTTATTAAACTTGGAAAAGTTGTTTTCGCTTTTTCCGAGTTTAATAATCATTAGAATACTCTGAAGTTTCTCGGGGTATGTATCGCGAGATTTACTTTGATCAATACTTGCTGTGAGACACTTTTTCTATTCAATATATCCATGGAAATTCAATAGAAAAAGTTTCTCAAGGCAAGTATCGATAGAAGCAAATCTCGCGATACTTACCATGAGAAACTTCAAAGTATTCTCCTGATTATTAAACTCGGAAAAGCCAAAACGGCTTTTCCTGAATTTAATAAATTTCACACATATAAGACACCCACTTCCTACTTGCTTGTGGGATAAAAGATTGGAGTTGG
>WMED01014761.1:0-13900 GCA_019650415.1 Pipa parva | reverse complement strand
GAGCAAGCTCTGCACTGCTGGTAGCCCAATCCCTCAGCTGAAACACTTTTAAGAGACGGTACTGGCGCTTGCTGGTCTTTCTTGGGCACCCTGCAGCCTTTTTGGCAACAATGGAACCTCTCTCCTTGAAGTTCTTGATGATGCAATAGATTGTTGACTGAGGTGCAATCTTTCTAGCTGCGATACTCTTCCCTGTTAGGCCATTTTTGTGCAGTGTAATGATGACTGCACGTGTTTCTTTAGAGATAACCATGGTTAACAGAAGAGAAACAATGATGCCAAGCACCAGCCTCTTTTTAAAGTGTCCAGTGGTGTCATTCTTACTTAATCATGACAGATTGATCTCCAGCCCTGTCCTCATCAACACCCACACCTGTGTTAATGGAGCAATCACTGAAACGATGTTAGCAGGTCCTTTTAAGGCAGGACTGCAATGAAGTTGAAATGTGTTTTAGGGGATGAAGTTCATTTTCTAGGCAAATATTAACTTTGCAATTAATTGCTGTTAAGCTGATCACTCTTTATAACATTCTGGAGTATATGCAAATTGCCATTATAAAAACTGAAGCAGTAGACTTTGTAAAAATTAACATTTGTGTCATTCTCAAAACTTTTGGCCATGACTGTAATTCCCATTTAAGTGTCAAACTCAGCAGGTTTAAATAGGCTGCGCATAGAAAGCATTTGAAGTTGACCTGCTCTGCCCAAAGCCAATTTGTTTCTTGCATTGCCACTGAAAGCTGAAAGTTGGCTTTTATAATTTCACATCCCCTTATGACTGAATCAAGTTCGGTATCAAACAAAGGTTGGTACATGAGAATATAAGGCTGAGGCTGAAGCGGAACCAAGAGAAACTGGTTTGAGCTCATGCACTTAATTCCATATCTAACACTTTTTATTAAGTAGTTAGAATATCTGAACCAGACCTGCTTATCAATGAATCAGAAATGTTAGGTAAGGGGTGTACACTGCCCCTAAAATGAACCCCTTTCTCTGATATGCCCATGAATTTTAACTCTGAGAGGGATATTGATAAAAAAGTGAACCAGTGTGGGTTCTTTGTTGTTATTATGCTGGTAACCTCTTCTGAATATGCCCCTTAAGGGCACTTCACTGCTACGGGGTGGGTAAGATGGTCTTTCCAGCAGAATGAAAAAAAAGAGGTCTGCGGCCATTGCTCATGCACTGTTCTTTGTGTTGAATGCAATCTCAGTGCTTTCTTATTTTCTGAAGCTGAAAGATAATTTATTAAGACTGAATGCACCAATATTTTGTGCTGATAGAAAACACTGCTGTAGATTTAGACGAACACTTCAACCAAATGGTGATATTAAATTGCTTGTGCTTGAAAATTGCATTACGCAGTAATATTTCTTCATTGAGTAATCTTTTTATAAACGTCATCAAAATGAGATGTAGAATTATTTTATTTTATATATGGATAAATATTCTTTCATTTCCCAGTAACAGAATTTAGAAATATTACATAAAACGTTTAAAATCATTATGCATTATGATATTTGTAAAAATCTAAAAATAATTTGACTCTTTTAATTTTGGTAATAATCATGATAATGGTACACAAATATTGCTATAGCAGATATCGATATTTATAAAACCTGATTTTTAAATACAATTTATATCTCTGTAAAGTGTGTGCCTGGTTTTAGGAGTCAAAAACCCATTGTTCCCCATGGAGATGGTCCTGAAACCTTTTCCAAGACGGATCAGTTTCCCTGCCGAATAGATCTGTGGCAATGGCTGAGTACAGAACAGAAGACACTCCAAAGTACTCTGGTGTTAATGCACAACTTCATTATAGGCATAATAATAATAATAGGGATTTTTTTCAGTCGGTGGAATCGAAAGGTGCAGCAAACAAAAAATAGCAATAATGCAGCAAAATATGGCGAAACGCAGTGAAACTGATCAAAGAGGTCAAAATGAGCTGTCTAAATTTCCCCCTTTGTGCTCTCCATTTGTGGAAAGATTGAAGGACAGTTGGATGTAAAGAAAGATTGATCAATCCAAACAAGGGAAGCAATTTTAAAAGGTGCTGAATTTCATTAAATGGTAAGTCAATTAAGTTCCCTTTTTTAAAGAGCACATGTCACCTCAGAATTAATAATAAATTAAAATAATCTAATTAAAATAATCTAATTGTCCCGCAGTGCTCTATAACAAAATCCTTATATGGTGCAATTCTTATGCAGCTGTCTCCCAGGGAATTCACTCTTCTTCCCAATAAAGAAGTCCTCCAGAAATGGTACTGTGGAGTAGCGCAATAAAGACAAAAAACCAAAGTGCACTATATAGTGCTTTATCTGTGGTATGATTTAGTTTTAGAGGAGAAAACCAAATGACCCAATAAAAGATACGGTGTAACGGTGATATATTGATGCACACACACCATTATTAATATGTGCTCACCAGATATAGAACAATCAATGGCTTGTAGTCACAAAATTATGGACTCATGGAAACCTTCTCTGGTTATCAAGATAACATCCTCTCAAGACAGTATCTGGCACTCCAACAAAATCAAAAAGTATCCCTTTGTGTATTAAAACTTTTAATAATGATAATAAAAAAATTAAAATCTACTCACAAGTGACTAAAGATAATTCGCATTTAAAAGTCTGTGTCAGCCTTCCAGCATTAGCGTGTCTCAAGGGGTACCTCCGATCTTGTAAGTCTGTGTGGAATAAATACGGACAGTCCTGTGTATAATCCACCCCAACTCGACGCGTTTCAGAAAACTTTGCCTTTCTCAAGAGTTGACAACTCTTATCACCGTTACACCGTATCTTTTATTGGGACATTTGGTTTTCTCCTCTAAAACTAAATCATACTACAGATAAAGCACTATATAGTGCACTTTGGTTTTTTGTCTTTATTGCGCTACTCCACAGTACCATTTCTGGAGGATTTAATAATAAATTAGGTTCTACTAATGAAATAAATGTTTTTGTAAAATATATATGTATTAAAAAATGTACCTTTATACAGCATTTCTCTCTGTCATCTTCTCTATCAGCTGGACTTTTCTTTCTATGTTGGGTTGGGTGGGTCTAAATGATGATTGACATTATAGGTTTAAATACATATATATTTACAAACTTTATAGTTGTCCTCTCCATTCTCCTTCTTTCTCAGCTGCAGGTAAATTACATTAACTACCAATATCAATATGTAATAAAATGTTTATTACAATCCCCATTTCATTGAAACTTAAAGGGTATGTAAACCCTGTCTATAAAGAAAGTCCCATTTACCTATTGTCAAGCAATATAGCAATTAATAAACTCCTGACTTACCTCTTAATTCAGCAGAGCTCAATATCTCCCTGTAACTGCTTTATCCCTGTGAACGAGTTCCCTGATGTGTGTAACCACTCCCCCTCCTTTCCCTGATGTCCTCTCTCCACAGCAGACTGCAGAGGCAGTTGAATAGCTTTGCTCTGCACATGCTTGGGGATAAGAACAGGCTTTTTATATAAGGAGAGGGGATTCCGCACAATAGCGAGTGCTCTGAATAGTGAGTGATGTCACTTGGGAGGCAGGGCTTATTGGTACTATACAGGAAGAGTCTATACATAGAAGGGCTGGGGGAGCAGGTCTGTTTAAACAAGAGGCAAGTTCTACTGATCTCAAAATAGTTTATAGATTTTAATGTTTAAGTTGGCTTTCTATATGTATACATGTCAAATAGAAATCATGTTTTATTCAAACTTTTCATACTCTTTAAAAATTAGTGCATAGCAGCTATTATCCCATGAAAGCTCAGAAGCTAGAACAAGTATTCCATAACATCTGACTCAAACATGGATTTGTAGCCTTCCAATAAAACTTTACTGGAAGACTATAGGGCAAAACACACTACCTGCACCGGAGATGGTCACAGCTTTACCTGCCCAACGCCGGAAGTGAAAGAGCTGCATTGTGAGGTAGAAACTGTAGATGTGTTATTGTTGGTTAGTGTGTTTCTTTTTTTACAATTCATTGCTGAGGTATGAAAGTTTCTACAAGTAATGTGAGTAACATATGAAGATATATCTGTTCAGCAAACTGTCTGCAAGCACAGCAATTCAGTGAATGAAGGTAACAGATTTATGACGACACAATGTATAAATCTCAAACCTCCAGCCCTTGACCCTTCATTACCCTGAAATTTAGCATCTTAATGTAATGCCTGGAAGTGCTATTTATGCGTTGTGTGATGCTATGTAACACTAGCCTGACAACAGGCCATTAAATTAATGATCTCATTAACTGTCAATCTTTAAACTATTCAGGTTTGTGTTTTCTAAATGATTGTCGCCAAATGACTTCTTACATGTTAGTTCAGTGCAAAAACAAAAAAAACGCAATGTATCTAAAGTTTACCTATAATGTAAGATTAAAACAGTTTATGTTGACAAGACCTAATGGGGTAAAAGTAAGTAAATATTCTGCAGAAAGCAAGAACAGGGATTTGGTTTTCTTAACTAATGTCATGATAACTGATACAGTGAAATGTTGTTAGAAGGAAAATTCAATGCACACGTGTAAAATGAATCAAAGAGCAGAAACTAATACAAATAAACCATTTAGCATGCTGTCTTAACTTATCTTAATGGAAAATATGCCAATAGATTTACTTGCATGCTCCAAATGTTCCTTTCCTACACATTTCAATTTAAAGAAACAATGTCACCTTATTTAACAATGTCTGCTGGCAGTGGATCCGATCTTAAAAGCACTGATGGGTTGATATAATTATACAGGAGGAGGTGTGACCCATTCTCCCCTCTCGTCATATTGAGGAGATAATTGCATGAATGGTCAAATGTTTTTATTTATTTACTCTAATCTACCAATATTCATGTTGCCGTGTAAAATGATATGCTGGACAGCCAAGATTGATTGATGTTGGATTATATTGATTTATATCAAATTCAGTGACAAAAAGTTGAGTTAAAAAAAGGAATATTTCTGCTCACCTTTATTGGAAAGTGTAAGTAGTAATAAACTCGGTTCACTGCCTGGTACCCAACAGCTGAGGGATTTTGAACTGAGCAGAATCCAAGACCACTATTTTGCATTGACACTTGCAAGCTCAAAGAGCTAGACTTCAGATGCAAGGGTCACTTTGTGGCACAGAAAGCAACTGTGTGTTGTAACTATAGAGCTGTGAATATGTTCTCATTCTCAATGCAGCCTCTATTTCACATTGAGGCACAGCAGTTTTATGTTAGATTTAGATTACATATTAACAGTGTAAGCCGAGGCATTTTGGGCCCACCAGATATGCTGATTTCAGGGCCCACAGCCTACTAGATAAAGTTGCCATTTACACCCGAACTATAATAATAATAAATAATAAATAAAAAATATATAAAAATCCATTTTGCAGGACACTACAAAAAAGTAATTGCCCATGTGTTAGTGTCATTAAAGGAATCTAGGGTCCTGCAAATGTTGAAATGTTTCTGGGCACCAGTCCTAGGCTCCTCAATCCTTGGGCCCAGCAGATGATTCACTGGTATTCTTAGTAGTCCAATCTGACCCTGCATATTAATGTTATATGTGAGAGCTGACAAACAGTCTCCATAGCATCATCTGGTTTGTTTTGCTCTAAAAATAAAAAGAGAGAGCCATTTATGAGGTACCCAAGTTGACTGTGCAGGAGGGCTAAACTAAAGGCAAGGGGATTTTGAAAAATGTGAGGAATGTGGAAAAAATGTAAAACAGACATACAATAGGAAATCCAAATGCAGAATACATGATGAAGGTTAATTAAGTGGTAGCCAAGTAGTAGGAAAAGCCAAGGAATTCTCATCTACGTAAGAAGGAGTATTTAAGTGATTTTAACAGTAGAGCTTATCTTTAATACTGTGATGAGTTTTGGACCAGATAAACATTGGAGAAAACAAAAGCTGCTCAGAAGTGGGAAAATTAAAAGATATATGATTTAGTGAATCATATGAGGAAATACTTGAAGACCTCAACATATACCATTTAGGTGTCATTCAATTATGTCAAGGTAGTTCACAGCGTTTCAGAGAGAAGAACAGTAGAAAAAAATTGATGGTGGACAATGGGTAAGCAACAGAGGGACTGAGTGGCAGCAGTAGATTGCCATAATAAGTGATTAATAAAAATGTATGGAAAAAAGCAACAAGGAGGATTTATGTGGATGGGTAAAAAATCCATTTACACAGGTACTGTATATTGACTAATAAGTGTGCATTTTTTATGCACTCTGGGACCTATATCTTCTCTCATAATCACAGCACAGAGAGTCAATAAAATCACTCAAACATAATCAGTAAAGAAAAAAAAAAGGTTTACTTATCTTCAGTTATGATGATCTAATAAAAATGGAAAAAGAGACACAGAATTACAGATGGGATACATTTTTACATTTTCAAGTAAACAGTAATTGTTGCACAAATACAAAATTAGCAGTGAGCCACCTTCTGAGTATCATTCATGCACTGTACAACAAATGAGGAAGCAAAGATGTATCATTATTGAATGATTCTTAATTTATTAATGAGAAAGCATGCATACTAAACAGTAAAGCCCCATAAACCAGATTTTAAAGGCTGTATTTGGTTTTTGAATATTTTTTTATACGTCTCACACTTTTCCTTTCGATTTCTTTTTTTAAAAGTTGTTCATAGAGTAGAAAAAAGATTTTTTTTTTTAATTCCCATTGGCTTCCTCATGCTTTTCTCTTAGTGAAATTTATTAAACTCGGAAAGACCACTCTTGATGTCTGAATTGTTGCGTATAGGTGCGAATTCGCCAGATAAAGACAGCTGCAATAGGCTGCTACTGTCGCAGTCACGTCTTTATAATGAGAATATTGTCACAGTCACGACTTTATTATAGGAAAATTGTCGCGACTTTACGACTTTTTCTCGGTAACCTCGGAAAGACAGTCTTTCCAGGTTTAATAAATTTTGCCATTATCCTCACAGGTGGGTTTTATTCTTTCTTTAGCTAAATTCCCCTTAGGATGTTTTAATTTTTTTTGTGGCAGGCAGCTCTACAAACCAGATCACAGCAGGGTTACAGAGCATGTCAATGGATTTTTCTCCCTTCCCCCTGCAGATTAGGCTTGTATGTATATCTGTATGGATGTATCATTTTATTTATAAAGCACCACAAATTTACACAGCGCTTTACAATTCAACAATACAAATATAAGACAGAAATGGGAAAAGTGAATTACACAATACTAGTGGGTAACTTACAAGCCTAAAATCACTTTATGTGCCAGGTTTTGACTGACACAAGAGGATGGAGGTCCCTGCCCCGTAGAGCTTACAATCTTAAGTGGGAGGAAGAATTTCATACACAGATAGAAGGGTGACGAGAGCTAGATCAGTGTGCTGGGACTCTGGTCTATAAATACATAAATCATAAGTATATATATATATATATATATACAAAGTATAAATAGTTAATTAAGGATACAATACAGGGGGTAATTCAGGATAGTGCGAAGTGAGATGTGGAGTGTTCGCCTCACTTCGGACTGACCTATCTGCGCTCGCTTATGTCCTGCACGCGGACATCAGTGAGCGCATTAAAGGGATTCCAATCTTGGCAAGGCAACTCTTTTGGTTCTTCACTATAATATAAAGCTGTTGTTGTCCACATTTCTTTTCTAAGGTAATCTAAATCAGCTTAGAGCAAATAATGGTGGAAAAAAAACCCTCAAATGACATTGAAGTACTGTGTGTTTGACAAAGAATATCAATTAGGACTTTGACTGTTCTAGCCGTTGTGATAGGCCCTACTGATGTTCTGGCTAGACAGTATATGATAAAGCAGCAAATGTGTTTTCATCAGAGTGAAAATGTTAGAAGAAAATATTTGAAAGAATAACTGATTAGCTGATCTCACCCTGTGTTCACCATTCATTGTAAGGCATGGCTGTTTATATGCTGCATATTACATCTTTGCTTGAAGAAGTGGTGTTGGATGTCCTCTCTGAACTTATAATAAGCAATGCTGAAATGATTCTCCATTCTTACTCTCCAATTATCCATGAAGAACCCTTACAGTCTGAAAATCTGTAACTTGGCCCATCAACTTTCATTGCAAGGGAAGTATTGAAAAACTATTAAAAAATATATATATTAGAAAAGTGCTTTCCAGATCATTTCAGGGCATTAGAAGACAAACTTATAGAAACATCCAACTCCCCTTTCAAATGCTTAGCTAAAATGTAAATCTAAAGAAAGTGATTTTTTTTTGCAACTTCTTGCTGGTAATTTTGGCTTAAAGCACATGACTTAACCATTTGGTCTTTTTTCCCCTCAATCCAGGAAAGGTCTTATTGGGATTTCTGCAGAGAAATGAATTCCTCTATACATTAGTGATATCCCTGTGTTTAGATTTTTATTAATGGTTTTCTTTTTTTGTAGTGCAAAGTATTGTGTGGGATAAAGATTTGCTTCCAGCCTTGGCTTAGAATCCTATAATCAGTGGTGTAATAAGTACCCGGTCCCCTTCTTTTTGTACATAAACATCCATGCCCCTTTGTATTACTGGTTCCTTTATCCCACCTCCACTTTTTAGTTAGTGTTTTCAGTCTTTACATCTTCTTTAATGTAAGATTCAATTATTTATGCCCCATGAACCCCCCCCAGGACACATAGTCCCCACTACTGAAATATTTTAGGCCCAATATTCAAATATACACATAACCCTAAAATAGTAAGCAAACATGTATTTCTTTCAAAGCTGTATTTAAACCTAAAAAACCCTGATTTTTTTTTTTATTTATTTGCACCTGCAATGTTGGCAAAAGGTCACTGTACTTGGAATATTAATCATTAGCAGTAAAGAGTGCACTAGACTGGCTGATTGTAATGAAATATTGAACACAGGAAGTGCTACAGGAAGGTTAAATCCCAAGAATATGAACAAGAACTGCAGTCAAATCTGAATGTAACAGTATGTGCTAGTGTTTGGAAAAATACAATGAAGTCCCTCTTATCTTTAATATACGTAATGTACAAAGGCTTGTGTAACTTTGTGCGTTGTATACTTTTTTGGGTGTTTCAAGGAGAATATTTTCTGTGTTCCTTGGAAATGCCTTTTTAGAATGTAACTACTGTATGTGTATTGTCATCCATCATGTGATATTTCAAATGGAAACAGCAGGTAAAAGGCAACATATTCAAATGCTCGGCAACTGCTTCGAATGTTTTTCACTGTTCTTTTTAGATCATTCCTCGAACAAATGCCAATTAATGCAGCACGGCATGTAGACACTTCCTGTATGTGTGTGTGTACAGACTCCTAAAAATTAGAGATGACATTTTTTCCAAGCAGTTGCTAGGTGTTGGAATAAACCACAACACAGTTTATGGTAAGTTTGGGTTTACAGTGCATCTGTGAAAAGCAATACAAAGGGGATGTGTAGCAGGCAAGTGTGAATACAAAAGAACTTGGTACGCAGTGTTTTATTATTGTAATAGTACCCATTGTTGAAAAAGTAGAGTAAACTCTGTGCATTATTATTTATGTAAGAAAACAATCATCTATCTATCAACATCTATTGCATTATTATATATAGTAAACGGCATACCATCTTTTACAAACTTCTACAAAAACAAGGTATAAGGAAACAACAGGAATGATCATCCTGCCCACAGGATCTTACAATATATTCATGGACAATAAAATAAGACTTAACAGTATTTTACCTAGCTTGACTTCCTTGAACTTTGAAAAGAAATCTCTTCATTCCTTTTTAAAATGCCTTTTCTTGTAAAGAAAACAGAAATATATTCTAAATAAGGGAAAATATTCAATGTAGGCTTCACACCTAGGAAAGACTTGTCTGAAACATGATAAACCAAGCTCTCTGTGATGTGCTAGAGAAGCTTACATCTGTCATGGGTCTCAGTAACCAGCAACATAAAAAATTGCATAGCTTGATTAGAACATATAATTACAGTAGCCACATTGAGGGACTCTATTGGCATTCTCAGGTTTAGCTTTTGTCCCAGTCCTTAATAAGACCACATAGTCTCATATATTATGGTATCCACCCACCAACAGTCAGATTTTCCAACAAGTTCCGCCATTAAGGATTTTAAATATATTTATGGGCCATATCTGAAAGTCTGGTCTGCTAGTGGCCACTAAGGGTGGTTAGAAAACGGTTTAAAACCCATATACCCTTTGATCTTCAAATATCTGCTCAATCTGCCAATACATGTTTCATCTTTTAAGATGGGCGTCTGGAGCTCTATAGATCTGGAGAGGATTATTCTTTCTTTTTAAGAGCTACTGCATGGGACTACCAGTTTTTCATGCTGATTCCTGTTCAGTGGATGGTCATACAGAATTTGTACGTGACATTTTCAGTGAATTTATCAATAGATGCAACTATTTAGTGTGGTCTAGCTTTTCTGTACCAGTAAATGCTAACCGATCACTGGATAATAGACCTCGATAAACAATTGCTTCTGTTTAGAAATCCCCCTGGTTATATTTTATGTAGAAATACTTTAGAACCGTGCATACTTTTTCCATTAAAAGGACTTTTTTTTTAACCCAGTTAGCTTTTACCTTCCTGACCTATTTGCTTATTTTGCAACCTTGGAATATTGAATAAAACAGATAAAAACATATTTTTTTTAGAATACGAATAGATTTATTACATTTTATTACATATCTTGTGAACTTCAACTTTGACTGGTCCAATTTATTTGCTAAACTTCTGTGGGTCACAGAATGTCCATTATAAAAATGCTGTAATATTATTGATTAAGGGGGATGCACTCAGAATTTCACTGTTTCTCTTGACAGGTTTATAGACAAGATGTAAATCTTCCACAGGATGGAAAGAAGTGAAGAATGTGAAAGAGAGCAACTGGGATTTCAGCACTTAATGGATATGTGCCTCATACATTGACTGTTTTCTAATGCGATATGTTGATACTGAAGCCTGCAAGACAGAATTGCAAGGTCTATTGCCTCTGTTCTTATTGGGTAATAATTCCCTGGACTCTGTAAAAGTTCGGAGAACTATTGTGATGGAAGAAAGGGCATCTCTCTGCGTTTGTAACTCCTGAATTGTGGATTAGTTTGCGGAGGAATTTCCAATCCAAAGGGCTAAAGGCAGATGTGATGGATTTATCTTCAGAAATGAGCAAACATGGGAAGAATCCAATAAGTCACAAGTTGGAAGATCAGAAAAAGGTAAGGGTAGACATAATGAATTGTATTTGTGCTGAGACATGGTGGGCACCTTAAGTCTATCAGTGCGATGAACCATTAACTGTTATAAGTGTATATAGATGCAAATAAATGACTTGGTTTGAATCCACTATATAGAACATTCTGGTTTAAAAGAATGAGTCTGATATACAGTAGAATGTATTGGCCTGTATAAATAGTTATTAACATCGTCTCCATTTACAGTATTGTAACTCTGGATCTATATAATACATTACAGATTTGGTGCAAGAATGAAAAAAAACCTGACTAGAAAATTTACTGCATTTATGTATATTTTCATGGCTGTAAAAATGAACTAGCCTTATACAAAATGTCATGTTATGATGCATACTATGTTTACATTCTAGAAGCCTGTAGAGATGTCAGTTGTGCAAAAGCCCCTCTGCTTTGTGTTAATAAGTTGTTCATGGATGGTTGCACCGAGGCTGAGCAGTAGTGCTGGTATTATTAGCAGGCTGAGGAGCAATGTTAAATAAAGGAAAATATGGAGCACTCAAATTAATTATCGTGCAGAAAGCCTCTTGATTTCTCTTTGTGAGATCGTAGTCGCTTGTATGTTAAAATAAATTCTTCATACAGACAATCCAATTATACTAGCTTGGGTAGTCCAGAAACATGGATGCTTTGTATAGTATGCTGGTTCCTACCATTTAGCCAATTTATTGGTTCTAAGCACAATACCCATGTTATAAAGGTCACACAATGCTGCACATAATACTGCACGTGGTGACACAATGCTGCACATAATACTGCACGTGGTGACACAATGCTGCACATAATACTGCACGTGGTGACACAATGCTGCACATAATACTGCACGTGGTGACACAATGCTGCACATAATACTGCACGTGGTGACACAATGCTGCACATAATACTGCACATGGTGACACAATGCTGCACATAATACTGCACGTGGTGACACAATGCTTCACATAATACTGCACGTGGTGACACAATGCTGCACATAATACTGCAGGTGGTAACAATGGTGCACATAATACTGCACGTGGTAACACAATGCTGCACATAATACTACATGTGGTGAGACAATACTGCACATAATACTGCACGTGGTGACACAATGCTGCGCATAATACTGCATATGGTGACACAATGCTGCGCACAATACTGCACATGGTGACACAATGCTGCGCACGATGCTGGATGTGGTGACACTATACTGCGCACAATGCTGGACGTGGTGACACAATGCAGTGCACGATGCTGGACATGGTGACACAATGCTGCGCACGATGCTGGACATGGTGACACAATACTAGACATGGTAACACCCATGATATTGAGCATACATTTTGACTATGATACTTTTATATACTGATTTTTTTGAGCCGCTTGCATTTTCTTTCTAAATTGCAGTTCACTGATTTGGTGGAGAGACATTATTAGTAAATAAATGATTTAATAAAATAATGTCTTAATAAAGTTAATTGTAGCAAAGCTAGTTTTATTTATATAATAAAGCAGTTTAGCTATGCTTCATTTTGTAGCTGAAGATGTTCTGGATTCTACTGTGATGATATATTCACACAATTATTAAATTAATACTTTAAATAATTTGATCTTTCAATAAAATCAAGGTGAAATCTCCAATTAAAGTGCCACTCCTGAAAGAAAAGAAAATGACATTTGCTTAAAGTTTTTAAACCGTTCTTTATTTTATTACAAGCTTTCTCAACCTCATGGTAATTTTACTGGTGAAACATGCCATCAAGTGAGCGATAAGATTGAGTGATGTATGTGTATTTAAATATCTACCATTAACTGTAATATTGGATTTATTAGCTGTTAAATATGTACATATTCCTGCAGTCATCTACATTGCAAGGTGACTTCCGTTATAAAATGTAACCTTGAATTTATTTTCGAGGTGGATATTTAGGATGGAGATTTTCCAAGTGAATACAGGGAATGCTGATGCGTGTAGATTGTTGACAGTTGATTTGTGTTTACAGTTGTTTTGTTCTATTTAATTTAAATTTCAAAACGTAATCTTAAAGCGGATTCATTGTGAAACTCTCAGAGAATAAATCGTTCATATTAATCAGGTGCAAATGAAAAGGATGATTTGCTTCCATTTTACATTACAAGCACTGATCACTGAGAAACATTGAAATAATAGACATTTGTGACACATCTCTCCCACATATTCATGAGTGATACATTTCAGGAAACAAAGAGAAAGCCTAGCCTAATAGTTATATAAAAGCTCTCAGGTTTAGGTATGAACTTTAATGCAAAATATAAATACAGGGCTCAGATATAAAAAATGCCTGCCTATGCATCTCTTGTTTGATAATCCTAACCCCTCATAATGAAAGTCACCGCCCTCTCAGAAATATCTAACACAGGGGTCTCAAACTCGCGGCCCGCGGGCAAAATGCGGCCCGCGGGACGACAGTTTGCAGCCCCCACCTCTGCATCACATACCTGTTATGTTGCGGCCCGGTATCAGCTAACTTTGTTGCATGCGTCCCTGGGGAAGTCGGCTGCCTACCCGAAAACTGTCATAAGGTGACAGCCGACTAGGAGCATGATTGGAGAGTGAGTTCTTTCTGGGGCCAACGTGAAGCCTGCACTGTAACCAGAGACTGCTCTGGTCCTATCTGTGCCCTAGGCAACCCCCC
>WMED01014759.1:0-13901 GCA_019650415.1 Pipa parva | reverse complement strand
GGTTAACAGAAGAGAAACAATGATGCCAAGCACCAGCCTCTTTTTTTAAAGTGTCCAGTGTTGTCATTCTTACTTAATCATGACAGATTGATCTCCAATCCTGTCCTCATCAACACCCACATCTGTGTTAATGGAGCAATCACTGAAATGATGTTAGCTGGTCCTTTTAAGGCAGGGCTGCAATGAAGTTGAAATATGTTTTGGGAGATGAAGTTTATTTTCTAGGCAAATATTGACTTTGCAATGAATTACTGTTAAGCTGATCACTCTTTATAACATTCTGGAGTATATGCAAATTGCCATTATAAAAACTGAAGCAGTAGACTTTATAAAAATTAACATTTGTGTCATTCTCAAAACTTTTGGCCATGACTGTAGAGTATAGGGCCAGGGCTAGTGAATATCAATAAACTGACTAGCATTCAATAAAAATGAGTTCCATTTTGTGTGAATCTGCATGAAAAAAAGTCCATATCTGTAAAAAGTTATAATGTTATTAGCCTATAGAATTACATTAAAATAGTTTCTATTACTAATCTGAACTAGGAACTCTGAAGTAAATATAATATCATTATTAGGGATGGCTGAAACGATTTGGATAAAGTGCAGTTCATTCCAAATTTCACTAAAAATTCAATTCTGAACTAATTCAAACTTTAGAGTGATTTGGTGGAATGATTTATTTTTACGGGTCCCTGGAACCCCCAAACCCCCCCCAGTAACAGCAACATCAAAGCGTCTATTTAAATTATAACCGACAAGTCAGTGGTTAATAATTTAAACACAATTATCTACATAATGCTACTGCAATAGTATTCCTCAAGACTTCCCCAGTTTGAAACAGGGAAATTTATTCAAATTGGTACAATGTGTGAGTAATGAGTACTAATAATTTGAATACATTTCCCTGTTTCAAACTGACTACACTATTGTAGCCTTTTTCCCTTTGATAGAGCTAACCTGCCTATAGGGAAGAGCGAGTGAATCCTTCTTATGAAGTACGGATTCGTAAGGCCTTTTGACAAGAGTCTCTTTGTGAGTAGTTTTTTACTCTCTTTAAGCTTACACTTAAGGGACTTACTATACTTTATGAGTTTTTTTCTCCCTAAAAGGCAGCCCAGTTCCTCCATGTGATTGTGTTCTGGTGCAGTATCATAGTCAATTAAGTTTAACAGAGGTGTGATTATTTCTAATTGAAAACTTTTCACTGTGAGTGGGTTTGTGAGGATCAAAGAATAGTGAGGGGTGGTTTGGGGTCCCAGGGACACCTACTAGATGGGGTTTAATTAATATGCCATCCCTATTGCCTCCATTTATGCCTATGTGCCTGGAAATTGCTGTTTTTTTAACTCAATTCATCACAAATTAATTCTGGACGAACCGAACCTTTGCTAAAAATTCAGCGAACCAGGCAAATCAAATTATTGAGAAATTCTTCCATCTCTGAATATTATAAACTACAGAAGTGGAAACATTAACCTTTATTATACACATGGCCTCAGGCTGAGTTATACAAGTAACTCTGAGGTGACTATTAATATCTTTATAAATTACAGAACAGGGAACATTATCATTTATAATACACAAGGTAGTTTTGGAAAACAAAATAAAATACATATGCACCTTGAAACATGTTTTAATACTTGATAATCATTGTTGCTAAAACATCTCATTTCTTTTCTGGATTTAACTCTTGCTTGTGCTATTGTGTCACCCAGAATTCTTTAGTTTAAAGGAACACTCCAGCCAAAGTTGAAAAAACACATAAGCTAATATATACTATTTACTAACATTTTGTAAATGCATTTTTTTCAATCTTGGTCAAAATGTACATTTTTCTACCTGTAAAAAAGTGCTGTCCATCTCTTCCTGGTTGCTGACTCCATCTTCTTTCTGTGTCAGCGACTCTACAGCGTCCAGTTCAGGCAAACCCTCTGCAGGGCATTCTCTTATGCAGCTGCACTCCCTGTGAAGCCCCGCATCGGTATTTCCTAATAGTCACATGGGAGAGCATGCACGTCATCAAGGTAGGATGCATTGATGATGTCACACTCTCCCATGCGACTATTGAGAAATGCCGATGCGGGATAGCAAAAAAATGCTTTGGTGGGTAGTAAGTACTCACCTCTCTGTACTTTCATTAAAGAACCTTAGCTGTCAATATTGATCTTCAACACAACCATTAGACATCACCCTTTATATCCACACCTCCAGATATAATTTGTTTGCAATGTGAAATCTTTAAAAAATTTGCAGACAGCAAGGTGGAAATATGACTTTAGTCTTAATACTTAAATTTATTCCAGATTCTAAAATCTCGGTGTTCCATAAACTGCTCTCCCGGCTACAGAAGGGTTCCACGTAAATCAGCTTCACCCTGCTGCTATGACTGTGCACCATGTTCAGAAGGGGAGATCTCCAATGCTACTGGTAATTCATAGGAACTAAACAGCTGTCCATTACTGATGATGAATTTACATAATACTTACATTATAAAGTGAAATTTACATTATCTATTTCCCCAATCTAACATCTTCTCATGGGTTTGGGCTCCCACCTAGACAATGGAGAAGAAGGTATACAGATCAGTTCCATTAGTTGTAAGTAATACATTAGGATTTTAACAATGCAATGGGTAATTAGGGGACTAATGTAGATAATAAAATTGTCTCCTAACTATCACTTCTCCCCATATTTCCCTTCTATGCTTCTGCTCTATACTTTGTAATAGAGATCTAGAACTTATATAATCTTTTCTACACTCCAAGAGATGCCCTCACCAAGAAGAGGAATAAGGGACACATCCAAACTTCTTCTTTTAAGTTTTACATTTTAGTAAATGCATAAACTATGCACTATGATCACCGTAACAGACACTTTTATTACATGTTATATATCACAAATATTGACTAACCATTTTCAATAGCAACTTCATCTATCAAAATATATGATTTGAATTATAGATAAGTGGTTAAAATTTGTATTCATTCAAATAAATCCAATAGTTTAGATACAAGGTATGTTGAAATTTCATAGGATTAAGCCATAGTAGATACTGTACATAATAAACACAAGGTTAAAATTAGGGCTGGGGCCTAGAAGGAGAAAAACATTCTTATTTTTATTTTAATAATGCAAAGTGACATATAAGTGACTCAAGACAATTCAGTATGACAGAGTAAGACTCTGGGGAAATAGACAATCAACATTCTCCTATCTCTACTTAGAGGTTAAAGAGAGAGATAAGGAATGCCACAGTTTTGACAACCTAATGGGTCAGAAGAGAAGACAGTTGAACAATTAATTATAAAATGTACTTTTTATTTCTAAATATTTCTTAACGTATAACAAATTAGATGACCACTTGAGCTAACTTTAAGATCTGCTTCCAGCCCTTTAACATCAAACATGTGCACCCAAGGCCTACCAACTACACTGCTGCCTCTCAACACACAATGCCTTCCTCCTTCCTGTAAGGAATAATACTTACCCATATCTGGTTACTCCTGTTCTGTTTTGGTGTCTGTTGTGATTGCCATCTTGTCATTCTGGTCACACAAGTTTTTGTCTTTTGGTGCATAATCTTACTAGGGTGTCTTAGCATTATATCATCAGAAATAGATGTAATTAGAGCATTCCTGCATAAGTGCCTATTTAAGACAACCAGATGCCAGTGCAGGCACCCAATTATAGGAATCCTTTGGTGCTCCTGGGTGTGCTGATCTATTTGTGTTCCTATCATGTTTGACCTTTGCCTTTTTCCTGTTCCTGATTGTCTGCTGCCTGTCTTGACCCTTGCTCTGTTTATTGACTCCGATTCTCTGCTGCCTGCCCTAACCCTAATCAATGACCTGACGATTCTTCTTCTTGCCAACTCTGCTACTACATTCCTGAACTACAGCCCTAGGTGCAGTGACCTTGGTACCGCACTGCATCCAAGCCCTAACCTCCTTGTGCAGGCAGGTAAGGACAGGGGCTACCTTAGACTCTGTAACTTAGGTTCTGTCTTTTATCTCTAATGATCATCTTTTTGTCAGCTGTTTCCTCTTACTCTTACCCCAACTGTCCGATCCAGTCCCTTATACTTCCTGACCTACTGAAACTTGCATTGACCTTCTATAACAAATGAGAAGTGTCTTCGACAACTGTAGCATCCACTGAAATACCAGTTTCCAATAGGGAGCATTCAACACATTTCCTAACTCATAGCATAGATCGTGTAACACAGTACTGGGCGAAATTTATTAAAGGCAAAAGATCGCCGGAAATTAAATTCCGATCACCTGAATGCAAATTCCAATACTACAGACTATTTTTCTCTCTCTCTCCAAACATCCACCATGTCTACCACAATTCTAATAAAAATCAGTCTCCAACATCACATGATAAATCAGATTGCCATTTTCTGCAGTCTAAAGATACTCTCCAACATTAATGAGAGTAAGTAGGAGATAAAACAGAAAAAAATCCCCTTTCCTCCTTATTCTGCTACAACATCTTCTACTCCTTCATCACTCTGAAAGAAAATGTAAATTGATAATTCTCACTACAGGCAACCTGCAAGAACTTCCCAATATTCACAAGAGAAAATAAAAAATAAATAAAGGAAATAAAACTGCAATCAAAAAGAGAAAGAAGGCAGAGACATGCAAGTTAAACTATATTTTTCTCTACTTCCTCACTTCCTCCTTCTTCTGCAACTTCAGACCATATTCTCCTTCACCATCGTGAAGAGAAAAACCAAGACTGGTAGACTTCTCAAAAAAATCTACAGAAAAATTCACAATACAAACAAGAAAATACAGAAGACAACAAGACAGAGAACCATAATGAAAAAGAGAGAATATGAGTATGAATAGATAAAGGAGAAACTCTGCAAAGAAAATGCAAACAAATGCATCTGATAGCGCTTTATCAAAAAATAAAGTGTATGTAAAAAAGGGCCTAAACATACCAAAAAAAAATGAACTGAGGAGAAATCTCAAAAGAGAAGTCTAGTGACAAAAAGTCCACAAAACCAGAATATAAACTTCCAATACCACATTGGCACCACCACACAGTGAATATGGGATATGATCTCCCTATATGTTTAACAAATAATTGTAGTTTAAAAGCCTTATAAACAAACAATGAATAGATCTTCCCACAAAGTAGGGCTCCTTCTGTTGTAAACTGGAAAACCAAATATATTTTCATGTCTTTGGACAGTCCAAATAGATTCAAGAAAAAAAAAAAGAAGAAACGTTTCCATAGCATAAAAAAAAATCTTTAATAAAATAGTTGGGTAGAATCAAAGTTATACACACAAAAGGAGATTAAAACAAGCTTTGAATAGTCATAGCTGATATTGGGAATGGTCCAGATGGATAAATCCCAGCATCAAAGGTCTCTAAAACTGATCATGTAATGCAGAGAATGAAGTACATTTCTTCTCAATGCATTTCGCTGCACTTAAAAATAAACAGCGGCTTCCTCAGGAGACCAAATATGTTAATAAAATACAAACCACAGTTAGATTTAAATGGTATTAATTAACCACGTCTACACTGGAAGACGTGTAGATTTGCATCATTCCCAGTGGAGTAAATGGGAATTTTTTTATATACACTTTATTTTTTTGATAAAGGAATATCAGGTGCAATTTGTTTGCACTTTCTTTGCAGAGTTTGTTTTTGGATTCACTGAACATTTGGAGTAAGGAGCGTACACCTTGGAAGAGAGCAGCACTCCTATTGGAATCACTCATTTTTTGGACTTTTTGGTTTGTTTGTTTGTTTGTTTATATGGATAAAGAAGGCGATCGTTCTCTGCCTTACGAAAAAAACCCTGTTTTGCTACAACTCATTTATGACACAGTATACATGACAAGATGAAAAACTTTACAAAAAATTAAAGAGAGACAAGAAAAATAAAATAAACACATCCTCTTTTTTCTTGTCTAAACACCACGGCAATGACACTTCACCCCCACCTGAACTTGTTTCATGGGAAGTTTCTTTTTCCAAAGCCTATTGAGATGTCCCAACAGTAAAGAACAGAAAGAAGTATAAAGAGTAGCCTGACCGGATCTACCTGTGCTGACAATGTTGTATTTACTGTAACTATCCTTGGAGTCATTACCAAATATAACCACAGAGTTTATTATTCAGTTCATTAAGAAAAAATGAATTCTATTTTCTTATTTCTTAATTATTGCTTTGTTTTAATTCTTTTCAAAAATGTATAGATGACTTTACATTAGTAGTATGGCTACCTTTCCATTGAAAAATTTGAATGAAAAACTTGATCAGTTCATTAGCCTATAAGAGTAATTAAAAATAAAGAGCTGCTTAAGTATAAAATGAGGACGTGGAAACTAGTGCTAGTGGTAAGATTACAGCTTAGCTTTGGAAATATTGAGAGATTACTAGTGGCAATGCAAGTAGAGGTGTATAGAATTCAAATGATAAGGGGCAGCAAGAGAGAAGGATTTAATTCTAGAATGGTTAGTCTTAGGGGGTAATTCAGCATAGTCCAAACTTACCCTCCGATATTTCGCCTCTGCTCGGACAGACTGTTATGCGCTTGCTGACATCAACAAATGCTTTAAATGGATTCCAGTCTCGTGAGGCGACTCTAAATGAGCCTTGCCGAGACTGGAATCCCTTTAAAGCATTCGCAGATGTCTGCGTGCAGGACATCAGCGAGCGCATAACAGTCTGTGCGAGCAGAGGCAAAGGATCGGAGGGTAAGTTCGGACTATGCTGAATTACCCCTTAGTGATACATTTATTAAACTCGGAATGACCTCTCTGGGATTTCAGGTGTTAGCACAGGGGTGGATAAGTAAATTTGGATGTCACCTGCATACAGGTAGAATTTAAGACTAAGGGGGTAATTCACTAAGCTCCGAAGTGAGCTGCGTACTGTTTGCCTCACTTCGGAGTTACTGAGCTGCGCATGCTGATGTCCTGCGCGCGGACATCAGCATGCGCATTAAAGGGAATTCCGTCTCGGCGAGGCAACTCTTATGCTCTCGCCGGGAGGGGATTCCCTTTAATGCATGTGCTGATGTCCGCGCGCAGGACATCAGCATGCGCAGCTCAGTAACTCTGAAGTGAGGCGAACAGTACGCAGCTCACTTTGGAGCTTAGTGAATTACCCCCTAAATGAGCTGATTACATTATCCAAATTGTACAGAGAAAATAGGAAAGGACCAAGGGCAGAAACTTGAGGCACTCCTACAGTAAGTGGAACTGGAGAATTGGTTTTGTTAGCATGGGAATCAAAAAAGAGAAATCAGAAAGGAAAGAATAAAGCCAACCTGCAGCTTGATTATAGACACCAAGGGCACTGATAACCTGAAAAAGAAGGGAGTGAACAACAGTATAAAATGCAGATGATAGAACCAGAAGGATAAAAATAGAAAAGTGTCCCTTGGCTTTGGCAACCTAGAGATCATTTGCAAGTTTAAATAGAAAAGTGTCCATAGAATGCCCTAGTCAAAAACCCAGATTGCAAAGGGTCCAGGAGATGATGGGCATGCAAAGAGTTAGTAAGGTAGGTGAAGAAGATGGAGAACATTCAGTGTCCAGTGTAGTTTTTCAGGATGGTTTTAAGAAAAACCTGTTTAAAGAAAAAGGGAAAAGTTCCATAAGACAGAGAAAAGTTGAATAGGTGCATTAGGGCTGATACAAGAGCAGAACAGTGCTTAAAAAAGAAAGCATTGGGTCAAGTAAAAACATTGAAACAGAAGAAAATTAAAAATTTCAGACTGCGTAGAAGGAAAAAAGGAATTGAGAAACTCGAAGAGAGTTATAATACTATAACAATAGCTTTACAAAAGACATGGAAATGAAAAAGTTGAATTTTTTTCTTGCAGATATGGAAAAATGTCTTACATGTCTGGACCATGAATGGTCAAATAAGTGGAAAACCATCTGCATCATGAAGATAATTGAGTTTCTCACCTATGATACTGATGCCATAGGACAAATTCTTACTGTGTTGTCTTCATTACTTTTCATAATAACTTCATTTATTTTAGGAATTTTTATTTTATTTCGAGACACTCCAGTAGTGAAAGCCAATAATCGCAGCCTGAGCTTTGTTCTCCTTATTGTCATTATGTTGAGTTTTCTCTCTGTGTTTTTGTTCCTTGTTCGTCCAACTGATGTAACCTGTATGCTCAGACAAACATGCTTTGGGATCACCTACTCCATAGCTGTCTCCTCTGTCCTGGCTAAGACTATAACTGTTTGCATCGCTTTCAAGGCATCTAAACCAGGCAGTGCATGGGGAAAATGGATTGGAGTAAAAATAACATATGCCATTGTTTGCAGTTGTTCATTCATTCAGGCTGTAATTAACTCTCTCTGGTTGGCTGTTGCTCATCCTTTCATGGAACTCAACATAGTTTCTGAACCTGGAAAAATGATTATTCAGTGCNGAACTCAACATAGTTTCTGAACCTGGAAAAATCATTATTCAGTGCAATGAGGGTTCAGTAATTGCTTTCTATATTGTCCTCTCCTACATGGGATTATTGGCATTAGCCAGCTTTATTGTAGCTTTCTTGGCTCGGACATTACCGGACAGTTTTAATGAAGCCAAGTACATCACCTTCAGCATGCTGATCTTCTGCAGTGTCTGGATTGCCATGATCCCAGCCTATCTGAGCACCAAAGGGAAGTACATGGTGGCAGTGGAAATATTAGCTATAATCTCTTCCAGCTGTGGACTTCTATTCTGTATATTTCTACCAAAATGTTACATTATTTTATTTAAACCAGAAATTAATACAAAAAAATATTTACTTGGAAGATAATAGATATTCAATGTCTAAGATACAAAAGAAAATAATTAAAATACATTAACTCATATAAATCATATTCATGAGATTCATCTGATGTTACATTAATAAATATGATTGTTTGAGAAACACATGTTCATTGTTTACTCCTTCCCCTGGGATTGGTGAATAGGAAAAATGTCCCACTCTACACTGGTTTATGTAATCTATATATATAAAAATGAATTTATGTGTGTGTGTGTGTGTGTGTGTGTGTGTGTGTGTGTGAGTGTGTGTGAGTGTGTGTGTGTATGTGTGAATGTGTGTGTGTGTCCTTTATGCATTACTACACCATTCATCTGATCAGCATGAAACTTTGGGAAGTTGTTTATACACTCCCGGGAAGGTTTCTGGCATAGTACATTTCGTCTCCTATTTCACGGAAGGGCGTAACACGCAAAATATGCATTATTCATCCGATCGCCATGAAACTTTGGGAAGTACAGTATGTCTGTCAGTGTGTCTGTGAGTGTGTAAGTGTTGTTGTGTTATGTGTGTGTTACATATAGCAAAAGGGCTGGTGCAGTTGGGAATGTGTTCACCAAATCGATCTGTAAACGCATATGATCGTGATTTTCAACGTAAAACAAACTTCGATGTTCATGATTTAAGTACAAGTGTTGAAACGAATCTTCCCAAATCAGTTCCATAACAATGTATTGTATATGACACAAGAATAGCAATAACAAATCAAAGCGGTGGACTGTACTTCATAGACGCTCCCGGAGGTACAGGCAAAACTTTTTTCATTTCACTCATTTTGGCAACCACTCGGTTACGGAATAAAATTGTACTTGCAATTACCTAATCTGGAATTGTGGCAACACATTTGGATGTTGGTCGAACAGCGTATTAAGCACTGAAATTGCCGTTGAATTTGACAATCATTGAGACGCAAAACCACAAAAAATTACAGAATGGGCAAAATTCTACAAATATGTGAACTTATCATATGGGACGAATGCACAATGGCTCACAAAAAAGCATTGGAAGCGCTTGATCGTACACTGAAAGATTTGCAGGGAAATGGACAGTCCTTCGGTGAAGCGCTCATTTTATTGTCTGGTGATTTTCAACAAACTCTGCCACTTATACCACATTCAACACCTGCTGATGAACTTAATGCATGTCTCAAATTGTCACTTCTATGGCAACATGTAAAGAAATTGACTTTGAAAACCAATATGCATGTTCAACTACAAAATGATGCATGTGCCGAACGTTTCGCAAAACAATTATTGGAGATTGGCAATGGGAAGATGGCTATCGACAGATCTACACAATGTATCACATTACCAACACATTTTTGTAAGATGACCTCAACCAAAGACAAATTGATACAAAAGGTTTTTTCCAAATATCGCACGGAATTACAAAAATCATCAGTGGCTAAGTGAACGTGCTATATTAGCAGCTACAAACAACTATGTCAATGCCATCAATGTCAGTATTCAAAACGGAATATCAGGGGAAGCGACAACGTATAAATCCATTGATACTGTGATTAATCAAGACGAAATTGTCAATAAACACCACGGAATTCTTAAATTCACTTGATTTGCCAGGTATGCCACCACACATTTTAACACTGAAAAAAAGGTGTGCCTATTATTCTTCTTCGAAACATCAATACACCACGACTTTGCAATGGTACAAGACTTTCCATGAAAAATATGAAAAACAATGTAATCAAAGCTACAATTCTGCATGGGAAATTCAAGGGGGAAGATATACTGTTGCCACATATTCCAATGATCCCAACAGATATTCCATTTGAAATCAAATGTTTGCAGTTTCCGGTGCGACTCGCTTTTGCAATGACCATCAACAAAGCTTTTTGACGATTATAATTTTATTTATAAAGTGCCACAAATTTATGCAGCGCTGTACAATTCAGCAATACAAGTACAATACAGACAAGGGAAAAGTGCATTAAACAATACAAGTAAAATATCACAAGGGTATATCAAATTAAGATCTAGGTTGTGAATGACACAAGAGGTTGGTGGTCCCTGCCCCATGGAGCTTACAATCTAAATATGTCATTATGTAATTTTTTTCCTTAAGCATTAAATGCAGCATTTTTATCATTAAACTGGTCCACTTTGTAATGCTCCACAAAGGGAATGCACATCACATCTGTTCAGGGGTAGCACCTGATATTTCCACCCAAGCTGTAGGATTGAATATGCTTTAAAGGCTTTCAGAGGTGATAATCCTGATAATTCAAATGTTAATACAACCACTTGCCTTATTCATCTTACAATTGTTGTTTTTGATGCTGAACTTCCCATCTTTACTCCCACAAAAAGGACAAGCAACAAATTTGAAGATCTTGAACTTTTAAAAGTTTACTACTTATCTCCTAAGATTTGTTCATTGAATATCTTCCCCCCAGATCTGAATAATAGATAAAATTACCTATTGATTTATTTGAAAAAAGGATAAAACATTCAACAGAAAGTGTGGTCAGTTTTTCACTCTATGCCATCCTTCTTAATTTTAAAGCAAGATTTTTTTACATGACAAAATACATATTTCCCTCACTCATCTGGCTGAGCATAATTCCACCAGGAAGACTGTTCCTTTAAAGTAAGCAGTGTCAGGTTAATATCTTAAAGAGGTTGAAATGGAGGTTTGTCAAAAGCTCATAATACTAACCCCAGATCCCATCTTGATACAACCATCTTTACTCCACTGACATTTTCATCAGATCTCTCTGCATCTTCTCCTGAGACAAGCTTTTTTTTATCAAAATAAGTGATGTTCTTCCTGACATAAATCTCTGCTGAAATTGTTTGTACATATTGTTTTGCCCAAGAACATATAGTTTGGCCACGTTTATTAGTATTCTGATTCTTGTTATACCTTGATGATTCATGTAAACCACCACTGTTGTATTGTCAGAGTAAATCCTTACTAAATTGTTTCTATTAACCACCTGTTAAATGATGCTTTTATTTTTGTTGGAACTTGAACTTTGTTTGCTAAAGTTGTCTCTTTTTCCTAAGCCAAAAGAAGGAACTGCTGTAGACCTCTCACTGATACCTTCCTTGTAGAATATTATGTTATGGATATTAGATATCTGGAGATGAATTCTTGATCTAAGGAACTATTCTGATTGGCTTATCTGGAGTTGGGAAGGAATTTTTCCGGAAGAGAAAGGTAAATAGCTTTTTCATCTTTTTTTGTTTTGCCTTCTAGATCAGCATTGCAGGGTAACAGACTGAACTGGATAATCCTGTGTCTTCTCTCAGCCTTATAAACTATGTTACTATTATATTATGAGTCTTTGTCCATGGGACCACTTCTACTACATACAAAATATTTGTATACAAAATATATGTTGTTTTTGACTTAAAAATAATTATTTCCAAAAAGAGTGGCAACACAACCTGACGATTCTTCACTGCCCTGGCCAGTAGTAAAGAGAGGAATAAACCAATTTCCCATAAGCATTAAAGTAGTTTATTTTTCATTCCATTATTGACAATGAAAAGTAGTCTGTCTGTATTTGAGGGGAGGTATTTTGACACAATTATGCAGACATACTGCTTGAGTTCAGCCCAGAGTTTGTAAATTACCCCAGCATCAGCCTAGAAACTGATTAAAAGGCAGTTGGGAGAGCCAGTTGGGGGTGGAGTTGGAAGTCAGGAAGAGATCAGAGGCTGAAGATCCTTGTGAGAGATACAGGGAATAGTAGACTCTGATGAAAGACAAACAACTAATAAAATAAATGAATGTGAACAACTTGGCTTAGCAGCACTGTAAAATCCCAAGGAAACAACCCAGGAGAAGGGAAGGTATTGTGTATTTGTTAACCAAACCTGTATGGGGAGCAGTTACCCACTGTGTTTTTGACCAAGGACTTTACTCTGTGAAAATTGCTATTGTTTTGAATTGACTGTTGTTTTGCCAAAGAAAGGCTGTGTTAAGTTTTTTTTTTTCTGTTAATAAACCTTGATTATGAAAGAAACTCACTGTTTGTGGTGTGTTAAACCCTAAAGGCTGCTCCAGCACTTGAGTGATTCTCTACACCTTGTGCAATCAAAGTCTACACCCAACTCAGCAACTGGTTACTGGGTTAATGGTTTTTAGCAACCAGAACATTAATCAATAATAAAAATGTAAAGAAAAAAATACTTAATAATTCCAAAACTACAAACATGAAAAAACGAAGACCATTTAAAGACTATTTTAAAATGCTTCTGTAACACCCTATCAATCAATTCTTAGGTAAAAAAAAAATCTGTATAATGAACATGTTTCTATGTCTAGTATTTTACAGGATGTAATAAAATTAGGGAAAGGAAGTGGCACTAATTTTATTATTTATTCATATATAGCGCTACAATTTTACGCAGTGCTTTTTTACAGAGATACATCATTCACTTCAGAGCTTACAATCGAGTTTGTTTGTTTTTTTTTACACACATTGGTAAGTTTTTGGATTGTAGGAGGAAACCCAATCCAGGATCTCAGCGCTATAAGGCAGCAGTGCTACCCACTGAGCGACCGCACTGCCCTAATTCACTTTTGTCATGTAGCAACCATAAAGCAAGCCTATATTTATATCAATTTATTTCTTAGCACCACTTAGTAGTGTATTGATTCTAAAATCTAAAATATTTCATATTCAGCTGTAAAATGCCAAAAACACAAAAAATGAAAAAAATGTTTAATGGTGAATATTTCACTATTTATTGACATTTAAAATCTTTACTGCCGATGATAATGTCCCTGTAAATAAAGTGTTAGAAGAAGTTACTAAGTCCATGAGGAAATAAATCTGAAACTATAAATTATCTAAATATGAACAGATGTAATTATGTTGTTTGCTTGTTAGGAGGAAAACAGAAGTGGACATTGGGTATTTTAGGAATAAAGTAATTGCAGTGGGTACTAGAAGTAGAGGAAGGAAGAGTATATAACCACACTGATGTATAACAGCATTTTCGTATAAATAATAAATTATTAGATTTTATTCCTATTCTTATGTACATGTAAAAACTAGAGTCCAAAATGTCATATTTTAACTGGTTGTTCACTAGAAGTCACTTGTTTTATTACAT
>WMED01014758.1:0-13901 GCA_019650415.1 Pipa parva | reverse complement strand
AAGTATTCTGAAATAATAATAATATTGCTTCCCAGTGGGGTTTTAAGGTTCAAACGGCGAATTTTCTACGCCTATTTTTTTGGGGTGGAACTTCCATGTAAAACAGCTCACTATTTCAGCACTTTTCCCTCATGTGTGACCGCTGTTAGTGAATTCGGATTACTGCTAATCCAGTCGCATTTTTCTCAGGAAAAAAAAAAAAAAAAAATGCATCCCTAGCACATATTCCTCTCTATGTAACACTAGTGTGTCATTGCACAGTCATTGCTTTCAATGTGTTTTCGCATACGCTGCTTAAATGAAATAAAAATGGCTTCTTGTAGCATGGTTTCTACTGGTTAAAAAGCATCACTTTTTTTTTTCTCTTAAAATTCAAACATCAGTTTGCTCTGTGGATGATGAACATTCATCAGTCTTCAAGTAGCAGAAACAGTGCGGGTTCTCAGGATATCCTCAAGCAATCACTGGGGAGACTACAAACCTTTTTGTCCTCCTGTTTATCAACCTGTAGTAAGGAGAACATCCTGGAAATACACACTGCATGAGGGTCTTCTGCACTGAATATAGTCTACCTAGCTCAGTTCAATCTATGCCTTTATCACACTACTCGCCCTACAGCTCCCAGTCATTTTATAATGACATCATTGTTTTAATAGGGCTTTAATGTGTGGGTGCAACTAATATTTGGCCCTCTACAAGGAAGACGTCAGACGTCACTGTCGTTCATGTTAAATTCAGATTGTGCCAAAAAGAAGCATAGAGCGAGAAACAATACACACAGCTACAATGATTCCAGCAGTAAGGCAACGATCAGGGGAATATATCAATAACGCAATCTACAGCAACCAGACAACAGAGGCTACAGAGTCGGCCAATATTGCCGATTTCACTTTTATGTAAACACTACTCGAAACCCATGGGCTCCAAAGCAAAATCTGCATCTGGAAATAAATATACTATAATCATCACCAATCATGCTCTCCTACCGCCTGCTCCCACCCCCTAATAACATTGACTTAAAGCCCCCAAGTGACAAAGCAGTCTTCTTATAAAGCAGACCTGAGCATTGTAAAGCCCGCGGGCCACATCCGGCCCGTGTGAGCCTGGGAAAACTGGGGAGCAGGGCCAGGTGCCGGCAAGTTAAGTATATTATTCTGGCCCTCAAAAACCATTCAGATTTCTCATGTGGCCCCATGGGAAAATTAATTGCCCACCTCTGCTTTAAAAGCCACAAATAGGATATAGATTTGAATTTAACGTGTGACACAAGATTACCTTCGTTTGGGAAAATTTAGGACAATGCAGACTTTACAGAACAAGCCAAATAACAATAATTTGTTATTGCGAGTACTTGCAAATCCACAGACAGATTCTAATCCAGTTTCACTGTATCTGCCTTGAAGGACAGGTAATGAATCCGCTCTTTAAATTCCAGTCAAGGAAAGGGTTAAAAACTGAATGGTATGAGGCAACAGGATACTAAACGCTCAACAAGCCACACAAACCATAGAAAGGACAGCCAAAATCCCCTGACTTATTTATTTGGCAGAATCCCATCAAGGCAATAGGATTACTGGTTACATCACTTTTATGGATTTAACAATGTAATGTCACAGCCTCAGACCAAAAAGGATCCTGGAAAAATAACGGGGAGGATTGTTGCCCCATGTAGCACCCCCCCATTGTAATCTGACAAGTTTTAGTACATCATACAAACAGCACAATCCCCCCCTCTTTCCTTTCCTTTAAGGCAAAAAGCAGCACTTGATCTCCTACACATAAGCTTCTACTTAACAACTCCAAAAAAGGGAAAAAGTAAAGTAGAATGATATGATCTGCTGAAGTGGAAAAGGGTAACAGATTTAGAACAAATGTGTTATATAAATGAGCGCACATGTGTGCATTAACAGACATTAAACACAAAGGCTGGAGACAGAGAAGTTAATCGCTCACTGTCCTTTCTATTACTGGTCACTGCTGTACGGCACAAGGTATATAACTTGCAGCTGTTCGAAGATGGCAAGTGCCTCTTCTCTTACAAGGTTGCATTTTCTGGTGTACATGAATATTTTAGAGACTGTGAATTATTACAGCTTGTAAAGTACACTTCCCAGCATCCCCTGCCGGCAACACTCTGTGCACGAGGCGGGAAATGCAGAATATTTGTTATGACATAGTTCAGGGCACATGCTTGTTGTAGGCAATTTATACAGTGCAACATACCCAGGAACTAACTGTTTACATTCCGAAAATGACTGAACTGATCAACCCAACCCACAGAGTAACAGGCACAGAGTGCTCCTTATCTATGAATGGCATAGACCTAGAGAGCCTGTAATGCTGAGAAGGAAACAACAGCATGTTATCAATCTCCAGTAAAACCTTTGAGAAGAGATCTGAAACCGTGCATTAAATCAATAACAGAATTTATTAGTGCTGGATTTACATACCAGGAGCTTATGGGCATCCGTGCGACTCTTCATTTAAAGCATGACATTTGAATATTAAACATTCTTAATTAAAATTTTACTATCCGATCCCCCCACCCATATCATCAACTAGGAGAGAGATGCCCTTTTGTCTAAGTCACCCATAGACACAGGTACAAGTCCAGCGCTGGATTTTATTACTATGCATGTTGCTTTTAATAAGGGGCACTTTAATCAGTGTTCCCAAACCATATGATGAAAGAGTGTGTGATGAAGACAAATGACATGTGTGTCAATTTCTCTATAATTAGACAAAAGGGAAATGGGCAGATGTTGTGTGTCCCTAATTCTGCATACAATGTCCTGAACTTAAATGTATATGAATTCAAGGAAACACAGGCATTAGAAGATGCACAAAAATTGCCACCAAAACCCTCAGTTTTAGAGGTGTGGGATATTTCTCTTTGGTTAACTTGGCGTTATCGTTAAATGTTGTCTAAATAATGATATGAAACTGTAATCTCCCTTTTTTTTAAGTTATGTTCATGAGTTTTGTGCAACTTTGATGATTTTTATTTGTATTACATGACCTGAGATGGAGAAGTTTGGTTTGGCAATGATTCCACCTTGTAGACTAAACCAGCAGCTAACACATAGACTGCTTTAAGCTACAGTGTGATTGTGAAGCATTCCTGGTAGAGGCACTGCAGATGCATAACTAGGCAAGCCTCGTCCTTAGCCTCCATCTGTTTCTAAGCCGTTCTGTTACAGTTTCTGGTGCCGATTAACAATACGTGGTCATACACCCGTATCCTCCAAGACAATGCAAGGAAACAGCTTAACAGTGGTCCTCTCTCAGAATAGCTGCTCAAAGACACAAATCCAAGGACCTCAAGGGAATATCAAATTAAAAGTACAACAAAGCATAGAAGTCGATGATGTGATCTTGTAGAAGAGTTTGGTTTACGGAAAGTTTAAGGAATAGCATATAGATTAGGTTTTGTTTCCAAAATGAACAAGACATTTTATCTGCACTGCAAAACTACTTTTTCAAACAGTTAAATGACAAGCTCCAGGGCATAAGGGGAGGGGTAAAATGAGAGAAAACAGTATTAAAAAGAAACCATGCAACACTGTGGAATGAAAATGAATGGTATTTGTTAATAAAGAAAATAAACAGTTATCCAATTCCGGGACCATAATAGCACATCAGTAGGAGTTTATGTATTTGCCTTGCTCCATTACAATCCTATGGTGCCATGGAATACAATGTCATTCTCTTGAACACTGAATAACCGCAGGGCCAGTGTCACAAACTCGCTCCCATTTACTTACCTGGAAAACCTTTGAAATTAAAGTAAAATGACACTGCGCATAGGGTCCAATATACATGGTCTACATTTAATCACATCATCCCAGTGTTTCAGGACATGCATATATTTATTCACTTACATAGAGCTGATATATTACACAGCGCTTTACAGAGATTCATCATTCACTTCAGTCCCTACCCCGTGGAGCTTACAATCTAGTTTCCCTATTCAGTCACACACATAGACAGACACAGATGTTTGCTTTTGGATTGCGTTGTCGGGTGTTATTTTTAGCCCATGTGGTATAATCATTGTAGAGTATAAACAATTCAAATTACCTTCTATTAAGTTAGCGATGCTTCCCTCTGTGATGTTCCCACCCCACTCCTTGGAATGAGACCAGCCAAGAAAGTTAATAAGTCATTTGTTAAATGTTCAGCGATGCAAAATTTTTCAGCAGGTTCCAGTAAGTTAAGAAATGGTAAAAAGTTTGAGGTGTCCCTTTAAATGAGAAAACTGCACTGTGACAAAACACCTCACGTGACATCTGCCTGGGGCTTGCAGGTGACAGACCTGACAATGTGGGAAACAAAAGAACTGCTGCAACAATATAAACAGTGCTGTGCAATTTCCATGCAACACCATTAAGCTCAATGGCATTTAAACAAAAAAAAACTGCAACAACCACAAATGTGTTGCATAAAAATAGCAGCCTTTTCCACTCCCTGCAACTGTTGCCTTGGCCAGTGTCACGTTATCTATTAAGAACTAATGATAAGTAACAACAGGGACTTTTTGTTACGGCTTCTTGGTTACACAAAAGACGCCAGTGTAAACCCACCCATAAGGAATAATATATTAAAAAGAGTGGCCAACAAGCAAGCTAAGTTTGTTCTGTTATCTATTGTGTGTTTTCTCCCATCCAGAGCAAAATGGGTGAAAACTGCCAAAATATTTCCCTAATAGGTGCTTGTTAATTACGTCTCTAATGTTTTTTTACATAAAAGAAAAGGCTGCTTTTCAGTATACTTTCCTTTTTAAAGTCTTTTATGTACACTTAAAGGTCCCGGGCGGGCTGTACCAGGAATGGGAACAGTTGAAATCCATCGAAAAGGTGTTTTCACATCTGTTAAAATGAGGATTTGGAGAATCTATTAATAGATAAGATAAGGATCTTTCCAAAAATTAAAGGGTGGATACTAATCCCAATCAATTAAATGCTTTAGATCCTGTCTTCCATTATATGCTTGCATAAACAGCCGTAGGGCTCGTTTACATTGGCAACTCTGTAGCAGCTACTTAGAAGCAGTAACATCACAGTTGCAATTGGTATCAAAATGGCAGTTTACACTTGTGACTATAGCACTTTTCACTAGCTGCAGAAATGCAAATGACTTCATATGGAGTGAGAACAGAGGGGGATTAGTGGCTAAAGTCTGAATACGACTAAGTGAATTCCCATCATTTCAGGTGGCTACGCCCCGATTCCCGACTCCTTATTGACTAAACAGCAGATACTCATAGCAAATCCATGACCGCGTCAGTAGCCATCCATTGTGTAGTGGGCGACCGTCGTTAGCTGGCAAATTTGCCACATCGCATAATATGGTAAAAGGGCAAATTCACTCTTGTATGTGACTATTTGCACTTTAGCCAATAACCCCCAGGGAGTTTAGCAGGCAAACAATAAAATCGCTGCAACAAGAATAAACATGGCACATTATGTGGTACCCTGTAAAATGAGCTGTTCTCAACCTGGGGATCGTAACACCGTTGTGGATCAAATGCCGATATGCCTGGGGTCGCCTAAGACCCAGGGGGTAATTCACCATAGTGCGAAGTGAGCTCCGGATCCTCCGCATCACTTCACACACACTGTTATGCGCTCGCTGTTGTCCTGCACGCAGACATCAGCGAACGATTTAAAGGGATTCCAGTCTCGGCGAGGTGACTGGAGTGGTCTCGCCGAGACTTGAATCCCTTTAAATCGTTCGCTGATGTCCGCGTGCAGGACAGCAGCGAGCGCATAACAGTGTGCGCCAAGTGATGCGGAGGATCCGGAGCTCACTTCGCACTATGGTGAATTCCCCCCCCCCCCAGTCGTTATGACGCAACAAAGAAAATAATTAACAAGTGGTGTCACCAAATCACATGGAGGGGAATTGTACAAAAGGGTCGCAGCAATAAGAAGGTTGATATACCATTGCTGTACATATGTACACAACAGAAATGGTCAACATTTTACTTTGCCGATTTAAAAACAAAATAGCACTTCTTGAAATGTACAATGTTTTCATCAGAAAGCTTAAAAACAGCAAAAAATAAAAATACAATTTAGAGTCCCCAGGCCACAAGATATTTACAAACATACAATAAAATTGCCAGCCATTCTAAAACTAAAATGTGTAAAACACTAAGCAGAGCAAACACAAGTGACTTCACTCTATGGAGAGATATTACTGGCAGTTCCTTAACTTTATGACAGCATGCTCAAGCACTGTGGATGTGCCAATGTGCTAATGTGCTCAGCTGGCTTTACTATACCAAGCTGTATTTGAAAAGGAGGTTCAGCCATCTAACAACTTTACAACATTTTTAAACTATACATTTAAAATAAAAGTTTTTGTCATTTAAAAGCATTAAATATACATACACACATATATATATATACACATACATACACACACATATATATATATATATATATATACATATACATATATATATATATATATATATATATATATATATATATATATATATATATATATATACATACATACATATACACACACACACACACACACACCTCTGGCTCTCTTCTCTTTATTAGTCTATAGCAGGGGTCGGCAACCTATGGCTCTTGAGCCAGATTGACTCTTTTGATGGCCGCATCTGGGTCTTTGACTGAACAAGCGGTGCTCACATGCAAGCACTGCTCGTTACAGTCTGCCTGCTAATCGCCTGCAAGCGCTGTAGAGAGACAAAGCTCACAGAGCTTCTGGGTTGCTAGCCAATCCGGAGGTGCAACGTCACTGGCTCCCGGGTTGCTAGCCACTCCGTAGCCGCTGATGTCACCACGCTTCCAGGTTGCTAGCCAATTAGGAGCCACTGACGTCACCTATGTGACATCAGCGGCTCCGAATAGAAAAGGGCTAAGAGAGCTGCATGTTTATGGCTCTCTCAGCCCTAAAGGTTGCCGACCACTGGTCTGTAGTGTAAAATCTACCTTTATCAGCACAATGTCACTTACAATGTCACAAAACAGCACAATATGTCAGCCAATTTTTGGCTGGGAATATGCAATTATAGCGAGGAAACACCAAGACTGGCAGTCACACAGCCCTAACCTATGAACTGCGGAGGCAATGTTTTGCCTTTTAAAGAATTCACTCAGCCAAGATGATAGAGGTGGGAGGATGCAATGCTCCTTATAACAGGGTGGATAAATTACTAGACTGTAGGATGGTGAAAAGACACAAAGATAATATTTCACCTGATCACAATGCATTGCAACAAATTCCCTCTGGAGCATTCTAAAACGGTAAATAATTTTCCCAATGGGTCAGAAGCAGTTTCTATGTTAGATTTTAAAAAATTCTGCATGTTTTTAAATGGCAAACCACTCTAGAATGATTATCTTAGCAACAAAATTCAGCATTTTGTAAATCCAGTAAATTAAAGGGTTAGTACCCTGTTTCCCCCCGAAGGTAGCACCTAAAAAATAAGCACATCTGACCAAAAACTTTAATTAAAAAGAAAAAATTACTGAAACACTCCTGCTTGGAAGATGTTTTATGCAAGGTTTGAAATATTTATAAAACATAAGCAATTACAAACAGGAATAACATCCGTATGTTTAAAACCTAGTAAAAATAATATTTATTGCAAGCATAACATGTTTTTAGGCAAACAGTGCACCTTTTAAAGACAACTTTTACTGAAACATAACCAAAGCAGGACAATGTGACCCTACTGCAAATTATATGGACATGAGAAGTGATTGCGTTCAGCTACCAAATAAGACAACATTTGCAGGCTATTATACATAAAGGTCAAAGAACTCAAAGGCAAGCCAATAATCTCTAGGAATGTTCAGCCAAGGATCCTTTACTCAGTGATTGCCGGAGTTTGCAGTTCTTTTTAACCGGAAGACAGTATTCACCTTCCAGCTTAACTACTTACTTACAGATCCTTCAACTTGAAGATTACTTTTTTTTTTTTAACCCTGTAATCTAAATATACTAAAATGATAAAATAACATTGCTAGATTATTTCATAGAAATTTCCCTAGAGGTTTTCTTCAAGGTTGATTAAAAACACAGCGTTATCTTCAGATTTGCTATCTCTCCAAGCTTTAGTGTCTGCAGACTCTCACAAGTGTTGTGTACAGGTGTGAACTGACAGAATGTACTTGCACAGACCTGAAATTACATGTAGAAACTGCCCCAGGTGCAATCAGTCAGTCTGGACCAGAGGGGAAAAAAGCACAAACTAGAAAAGTTCAATTTGGTATCTACTTCACGCAGGTATTCCTTCCTCGAAGGGGTACAGACACCATTTATAAACACAAGCAGACATGGTGGCATGTAAAAAAACAGGTAGACAATCAACAGCTACTAGTGACATCATGAAAGACGCAAAAGAAAACAACTAGTCATTACGCGTCTGTGGCTGAACCACAACCTGCCTGGTTAATAAGAGATGTTTGCAATGCTCTTTACATGCAGACAAAAGTTGCTCATACATATAAAAGGGTACTAGAAGTTTTTGTGGATGAACAGTGCTTATGATATGATTACCAACTGTTTTTGATATTTACAGGGAGGAGTCTCTTTAGAGCACATCCAGGGGAATTCATCAACAGGGGCAAACTTTACAGAGGCCTAGTAACACATAGCAACCAGAAGTTGATTTTCATCATTCTAGTCCTCTTATACTAGTGAATGCTATCTGCTGATTGGTTGCTATGGTGTACTAGATCACTAAACAATTGCCCGTGTTGATTTGTGTCTTGCAGCACGGGAAGCTTATGTTCTTTAATTACTACTTTAAAGCATTCTAGAACCACTGGAAGGTACCTGGGAAAAAGGAAGCAGTTTCCACAAAGCTAGACTTGCATAGTTGTTTTTAAAGCAATGTTATTTGGGGATAACTTTCCTAGAAGCCCTCTATTGCAAGCCTTGTAGAAATTAACCATTCATTTCAGTCTCTGCCTTTTGGAGTTTGCTATCTAGATTCCCTTCTCAACTACACACACAAACACAGACAGAGTAGTGACAGTTTAGTCAGGACTCAATTATTTAGGGGGAGACCAGAGTAACCAAAGGACCACTCAGATAAAGCAAGAAGATAAAAACACCATGTAGATGACTGTCCAGGATAAAATCAAACCCAGGACCTAGCCCAAAAGGCAGCAGTGCTCACCAGTGACCCAGTGCACTGCCCACCACCAGTGACCCACTGCACTGCCCTACAAAAGTATACTGGTAAACGAATACGATTGTAACCTGCTTGGCCTTAGTATATATTCCTGTGTGTCACTGTGTAAGGAAATTAGACTGTAAGCTCCACAGTAACAGGGACTTACTGTTTAACGAGTCAGCGGTATATAATACAATACATTAAAGACCAAAAAGCAGTGAATATTCCCCAGAATGCATTAAGCATTAACTGTGGAGAAACCAGTTACTGCTGGAAAAGGCAGGCGAGTTTAGGAATCCTCCTATATACATATGCAATCTCCCTGGCAGTTACCTAACTCTGGAATTCTGTTATAAACTTAAGCTTTCCAGGAAACATGCAATTTCCACTAGCCAGAGCTGCCCATAAAACCTGAGAGTTGTTGACCGCTATCTAATTGACCTAATGCGTGCAAACCATGCACAGATAAACAGAAAAAACAAAATTATCCTGCAACAGCCTGCTAGCTCTAATGAATAGAATGTTAACTATCTGAGAATCACATTTCCAAAAAGCAGAATGCTCAAAGACCATGCAATCATAGAAAGCAGCAGCTATGTGTCCAACGATCCACTATTATCAATATATATACACACATATCAGATTTCATTTTTCCTTTAGCATGGGAATGACAATAAGGTGTAATAAGCTTTTATAAACAAAGGCTTTACAGTTGCGTGTGGTTACTATCTAGGACAGTGGTTCTCAACCTGCAGGACCCTTCTTATAATTATCACGCTCTCATTGGCCCCCACAATGAACGTGAGGACGTTTCAACCATTTGGGGCACTGATCCAACCAAGTGGGAGGAGCTTCACGCTGGCTTCTCTGTCAGTCTGCGCTGTGAAGAAGCATTGATGCCGGGTAATTTCAGCACAGTTCATGTTGTGACTGCAACAGTTCATCTCAATATAAGGTAGGTTTTTTAATGTCTTTTATTTTATAGCTTTAGATCTCATTTAAACACTGACATGCCCACACACCAGCAGACCATTCTGGGATAGGTAACATTAGTGGTACAGATGCTGGCTACCAGCAGACCAGCTCTAGTAAACATTTGGTATTTTCTCGCGAGCCAAATATCATTACACTGCGGACCAGGACCAGAGTTTGACACCCTTGCAATAAAGGAATAGAAGTTTATTCTATAATGCAAATAAATGCCTCAGTATGACATTTTTGCTATTTTTACATGAGAAAAGAAAGAAGACAGGGAAGGTTAGATGACCTTTCAATGTTGCCATTTTGCCTTATAAAGGCTACAAAGCATTTATATAAATTTAATCATTTGCAATGTTTAAGCAAAGACTAACATTCAAATCCTCCATGCACTTGGGGTCCATGATCAAGGTGTTCATGGCTGGCTTCCTATATTTCTGATAGTTCCTTTTTTGTCTCCAATGCTAATGACACCTCTTCTCCTGTCCCGCTTAGGGTGGGTGTGGCCAAGGCTCAGTGCATGGCCCGCCTCCTGTTCTCCCTGTACACTCTTTCCCTGGGTGATATCAATTCATTTGGTCTTCAATCACTTGTATGCAGAGGATACCCAAAAATACGTATTCGCTTCTGTGCTAACACATGAAATACAGACAGATTTCTAGCTGTCTCCTGGTAATCTCGTCATGGATGGCCAAGCACCAGCTCAAATTAAATCTCGCTAAAATTGAATTGATTATTTTTCCACCCAAACCTGGACCTGCTCCTATCTTTTCCATTCTAGTTTATGGTGCAATGATCAACCCTGTAACCTCTGTACGTTGTCTTGGGATGATGTGACTCTGCTCTTTCCTTCTCTAAACACTTTTCTACCATTGCTAAAACCTGTTGATTTTTCCTTCGCAACATTGCCAAGATTTGCCCCTTTCTCTCCTGCTCCACTGCCAACACCCTTATGCATGATCTCATCCTATCCCACTTGGATTACTGCAATGTTCTTCTATCTGGCCTTACAGCTTCCCACCTCTCCCTACTCCAATCTAGTCTAAATTCTGCTAACAGTATTCTCTCCCTATCTCCCCAGAAGGAACAGCCTTTCTCCCAATAAGCAAACAAATCATTTACAGTGTTCTCCTTCTGACATTTAAGGCACTTCATTCCTTTGCCCCTACCTACATTTCCTCACTTGTATGCTCACACATTCCTCAACGTCAACTGAGTTCCTACCAAAGTAACCAGCTTTTCATGCCACACACCAATACTACCTTTTCTCATCTTAAACCCTTTTCTCTTTCTGACCCCCACATCTGGAATTCTATACCCCTTTATCTTTGCTGGGAACATCCCCTCTGCACTTTTAAAACCAAATTGAAGTCATTCCTTATGGAGCACTAGCACTGATCTTTATGTATATATTTTACTTTATCCTCAATTAGTTATTTATGCTTATTATTTGTATTTATTGGCCAGTGCTTCAGCACATTCTTCCAGCTCTTATGCCCCTGTGTATGTCTTCCTCGTATTTAAATTATAAGCTCTACGGGGCAAGGACCTCCAACATCTTGTGTCAACCCCAACCTGGCACTTAAAGTGTTGTGTCCTTGTGATATTAAACTTGTAATGTATAATGCATTTTTCTCATGTCTGTATTAAAAGTCGTATTGCTGAATTGTACAGTGTAAACTTGTGGCGTTTTATAAATAAAATTATACATACATACATAAACAGTGCAACAGTTAACCTTGCAGGCAATCCTCAAATAAACAAGAAACTTGGAAAAACAAATCAGCCCTGACCACCAATCTCAAACCTGGCTTACCAGTCAAATTTTATTGGGCAGAAAGAACCAATACAAATGCTTTTGACAGCTGCACAGCGAGTCCTCAGGATATAAGCTAGAGAGGTACACAGTGCGGGATAAGAGCAGAACAGAAATTTCACAGTCTATGGAGAGGTGCACAAAGGATAGGTAGCGTGACACTCCCAAATGATTACAGTAGGAAGAAAAAAACAAGAATCAAATCCGGAGCAGGGGCCTAGACAGTATTTATCATTTTGGTAGAAACAGCATCAAACAAGTATGAGGGTTAAAGAAAACCAGCAGGCATTAAAACATGGTTATGTACAGCTGTGGGAGCCAGAGTATTGTAGGGGGTTCAGTAAAAAGATTCCCTGAAAAATTTCCCGCTGGGGTTTTGTAATGATGGAAGGTGCCCTGAAATTTGCAGTACAGAGAGGGGTGGGGGTAAATGCTGGGATTGAAGGTTACACTTCCAAACTTATGAGGATAGAAGAAACCAATAATGGTATGCAAATATAAGGGGGTCAGGTAAATGGTGATAACATATGCAGAGAGAGGCAGGTATCTGGTAAAAGTACACATCAGCACAGCTGTCCAGGTCTTGAAGCAACAAATAAAAAGATACAGAGTGAGGTCCATTTCATGCTCATGTTAAGCCACAGTGTGCATTTATCAGGCCCAGCAGCATTTGATACAAAATATGTCATTTGAACATCTGCACAATGCAATTTCACTGTTTTTATTAAAATTTCAGTTCTATCACATTCCAGGAGTCTGAAATGGAAATGATCTAAACGTAATCAAAATGACTCACATTAAAAATGCAACACATCTGTCTCCCACGCATTTCTACCGGCATGTTTATATCAAATGGGTTAACAGCTTTCACATTATGCATTTTTATTATGGGTGGAAAAAAAAAGTGCGAGTTTACCAGCATGGACATCCTAGAATAAAAAATCAGGCATTAACAAATGTGCCCTTTAACACAAGTTCATGGAGGTAAACGGGGAGGCATGCAGCAAAAAATAGTTAAAACACAAAGTATGTAGACACAAAATGACACACACTGTGTGTATCATAGAGAACAATATGTTCTTCTTGCCTGCAAACAGTGAGATGTACTGAATTGGTCTAACTGACTAGTATAGGAAATGGTAGCTATTAAGGAGGGGGTATATACTTCAGAAGTCTGAGTACTTAGATAGGTATGTAGCAGAAAATAAATACCTGAACAATCAGGCATAAATATGCATAAATAGATTGCTGCTGATTCAACAAGGTAGCATATGTGCACAACACACTTGTACAAGGGATTCACAGCATACATCTGAGATACAGGAGGTGCCATGGTTTATAGAAGAGCAGGGATTAATATGTAGAATATAAGAGATACTGTCACCATAAACAAAAGGGTATAGGTCAGTACAAACCACCCTCTTTGTAATATGGTAAACAGAGAGGGAACATCAAAGCATGTACAGGTGCTGGGCAAATAGAAATATAATTATAAACATTCAACAATAATGTTAATGCAGCACTGCAGAAGAAACCATAAATAGAATGGTACACTCTATAAAGAGGGCAATAAAATAAGAACTGGGGTGCAATCAGAAGACCTGTTCATTCAGGGATACACATGCAGGATGAGAGAGTATACATTTAGATTCCCAGTATTTAAGGCTGATGCAAAGAGAGTGTGTGTGCGAGAAGACATGGAACGTCCAGCTGTAAACCCCAAAATACAGGTCACATGTCACATGATGGCAAGGTGAGGGTGCAGGAAGGGAGGGGCTCATATAGCAGGTTAAAACAGTGAAAGTTTTAGGAGACTGTGAGTAACTAGTATTTAGCCAGGGCCACAGCTGAGTGTTGTTAAACAGGTGTGGGCATAGAGGTAAGCACCAGGAGCATACACCTCCCAACAAGCAGGAGGACAATGATGGGGGGGGGGTATCA